>JASCZW010003223.1:0-40004 GCA_034211315.2 Aedes japonicus | reverse complement strand
AAATCCAGATACATATAAACCAAAAAAAATCGACATTTCGGAAATCCATCACACCTCATCGTGTAAAATCTCCAACTGTGCCCGGTATGCATGATGTTCCTGTCCGTATGTTATGCCTGGGACAGAACACAACGTACAGCGTTGTACAAACTGTCAAATACTTTAATCCAGTACTCAAAAACAAGTACTAGACTAAAGGAGTACAACCATGGACCCAAAAGGGAAGGACGTAGTTGTGTCGAAGAAACATTTGAAAAATTATGGATCACTATTGTACTAGAGAACCAGCTTCTAGTACTCTCAAAGTGCCATGTATACTAGAATATTTTCGATATTGCGTTGGCGTGTTTGAGCGTGCATGTTAGTTATGTCAGCTGTTATAGACAAGGCCCCCTATCGCTGTCAACCACATATATATACACATAGCTCACATAATTTTGACATTTTTGGACATCTGACATTTTTGGGCATCTGACAATTGAAATATAAGTACCATTATTTGAAAAGAGCGAATCTATTTTTTAAACAATGGCTTTCACAGTCAATTTCTCTTGAACAAAAGGTCACACATACAAACTTAGTGCTTTTTAAGAAAGAGTAGTATTTCCTCTATTAGCTGATATTCAGGTTGAAGGAATTTATTCAACTTGCGATGAAATCATAGACCACGTGTTTGATTGCAAAAGCCTTGATGAAATGTTGTCCCATCAAAACAAATTGATCAATGCCAAGGCACAACAGGCATGACAGAACGAATCAAACTTCTCTTTCACACTCGCTTTGCATCCGTCCCGACGTGCACATATGTAGAAAAGTGATAGAAATAACAGCTTGATGCATTCATCCTAACCATATATTTATCACACATTCATGTGTGCTTCAGCGAAATCCTCATCATCATTGCCCCCACGGTTGCAGAATCATTGCACGATGGCGTCATCAATGCGGTTTGAAGCAGTTCAAGGGAGCTTATTTACGTGGACTTAGAATATTTTCGGTAAGATCGGTTTGACATTTTGTGTTCCTAAATTTATTACGATTGAAATAAAATTGCAGGAAAATAGAACGCAATGCTTATTTTACATAATTTCTTGAATTTAATCGTACAGAATCCGGAAAAAGCAAATTGAAATTTTCGATTGAGTGGTTCAAATTCTAACACCTTGTAAACGAGCTCCCTGAACTGTCAAAAAAGTGAGGTTAATACATTCGGTGCAATGATCTATTATTTTCATCATATCTAGACAAAATCGTCAAAAGGTCGAAAGGAACAATTGTAAACAATGACTTAAAACGTAAATTTCCTGGAAATGCCAGGTTGCTTACATCTATATCTACTACCGAAGGGAAGGTAATAACTCCTTCTATCTTTTGCTGGTTCTATTTTGGTTGTTGGAGCAAGCAGATCCCAGAAAAATACGCAAGAGGTCATTGTTTACAAATGTTATTTTCGACCTTTTGACTATTTTGTCTAGATATGTCAGTATAATCACTGCTGGTTTAAAGGTAATTCCACCAACACAATATTTTCCAATCCATTTTTACTGTTGACGAATTAGTTCCTGTGTTCCCATTCAGATTCGAACCGCTCAACTCTAACTGCATCAACGAAGAATATAAAAAAAACTCCATCAAATCCCGGTTTGGTACGAAGTACAATACGGACAGCAACGTATATCAAACATGTACCTGCACAGAGAAAGCAAACAACCTAAAATTAAGTCTTTTTCACTCATCTTGACAGCTAAGTTACAACCACTCAAAATTGAGTTGTTCAAGAAGTACATACTTTTAAGTACTTTGAAAAGACTTCGCTTTGGGTGAAATTAAACTGTTCATCGAAAAGTCACTATTGGGTAGGAGTAATCCAAAATTAAGTCTTAAATATAGATTTGTTTTATAAAAATAGCATTTGCTTCTTCTTTCAACAACAAATAGGTACGCAAATTGTTTTAAAATTTAAATGATTTTATCAACACTCACTTCATACCTTCTTACAGGACACATATGATGAAGAGGCATTCTCAAATTTCCTAATGGGCAAAGTTAGCTCTGTAACATTAATGGCCATAAGGTCGTATAGCTTGCTAGTTCTCCTGAATGTTTACATGCAATAATGTTTTCTCCAAAGACAACATAAACATCACCGATTTTGAATGTCTCCGCACAGCATATAATATGCGAAGGAAAATCATGATGAGAACATTGATAAATATGAAATGCGGTCGTGTTGCTTATATTATCCTCTCTCTGTAAAAAAATATTCACCGCATCCATCAATGCAACAGTTCATCCCTCAAAAATCAAAATCTGGAAAATGTTGCAAATCTTTTACTTAAACAAATTAATAATTCTTACCCGCAAGCTTTTGGTAGCTTCCCACGTCAATTTTGTATTTATTTAATTTGCTCCATTATTATTGTTTTAACACCAATTCACGTTTTTTTTTCTGAGGAATAAAAATCAATGAAAACCGATTTCTTCCGGCCAAGAATTAATGAAAATGGCGCACAGCTTAAAATCTTCATCAAAATAAAAAGAAACTTTTCATTTTGTTTTCATCACAGGGGAGAAAAGAAAACAATTCAAATTTAGATTAAAAGCACTCAACGCTAACAGTCCTCGGAGCATTCTATTTTGAATCCAATTGACGTAAAAGGAGCTTTTGCTTACAATACTTTATATTTGAGTTAAAACTACCTATCATTGAGAGTTGAAATTTATCCAAAACAGCGGTCTTCAAGAGTGCCACCTCACTTTTAAGTACTTCTCCTACTTCGATTTTAGGTTATTTCAGGAACTGCCTCCGTGTGGATTTAAAAAGAAGGTAAGCAAACTTCTTCGAAACATTAAGCAACAGCTGTCTGTCACTTATTATGTGAAAATGCCTACCTCTAAACTTACTAACGGTTTACTTAACATCCCACTTACAGGTGACTTGGCAACAGACCGTACGATCACCGTTCAGAATCAACACATAGCCGTACTGACCAACATACTACACCCGTGTGAGTTTATGTTGTACGTCAATGGATCCATGAGCAGGAACGTCGTCACGTACTGATCAAGAATTTCTAAGCCTTGATGATAACCCTACTGTTGGGCGGAGGCGAAGAAACGGCACATACAGTATTCTCCTACGCACTATTCCACGAAGATACCTGTTTTCCATTGTCGGAAAAGGTCAACAGCTACTACAAAATGCTCATCATTTAGACCAATCCATGGATACAGCGCAATATGTTTGATTTCAAATTGTACAGCACAATATGTTTGATTTCAAACACATTAAACCTCTCGATAAAGGTTACATCGATAATCCCTGAGCAATGGTCGTTTTTGCAATGCTTGGTATACTTCATGCCGTTCTGTCGTTGCATATTTTCAAGAAATGGACGCCAAATGAAAACGATATGGTAATTATGCCTGGATATAGTAAAAGGAATGTTAGGGCAGAAGAGCTAAAAAGGTGGAATTTAAAAATTGGCAGGTGCTGGAAGTTAAGGTGTCAGTCGAATACATGAGTTTCAGTGCTCATGCAAACGCCAAAGGCATGCAGCTAATCCAGTTTTGTGAGCTCAAAAATGTAATGTTGGTACGTGGCGAAGTGATTTGGATGCAGCTTTCGAAAAAGAATATTAAAGAAGAATTCCTCATTGAATGTATCACACCGGCTAATGCAGAAAAATGCGTAATAAAAACTCAATTAAATCTAGTCGAAACTTCACTGTCTATCTTGATGGATGCAGCTAAAAAGTACAATTCTGAACCACCAGATCCGAAGCGTAGAGGCATCATTCATGGTCCACATGTGATGAAAGATAACAGTTCAACTGGCAGATAACTAGTTCAACTGTTAAATATGGCATTGGTTATGACCACTACCAGGGAAAACAGTTTCGATGGGGTTTTGCTGAAATTTTGCATTATTTTAATTTTGAATCGTGAATTTAGTGGCAGTACTTACCAAACGGACAGTTTCGGCGTGGCATCGTTTGCGCTAAGAATGAACCGAGAAAACTGTCCGGAGAACACGCAAAGGTGATGAAGAACAGCCAGTTGATTCCGATGTAGGTCAGTCGTTTGTGTAGCTTCCAGCTCATGTTAAACAACTTGTACTCGAAGGCGTAGCCAGCTCTGCTCGTGACTCATGTGCTCTATGTACAGGATGTTGCACGCAAACGGAACCGAGATAGGCAGACACTTGACTATAGTGCTCTGTAACAAGAAAAGTACCTTGGTTAACAAACTGATTAAAGTTACGTACCTGGATTAACAAACTGATTAAAGTATCGGCTTCTGTCCCACTGACACCGGGTCTCGTTTAACTCGTTGCCCTGATGGTGGGACAGATAGTGTTATTGAAAAACTTTAACATCGACGGTCTTTACGGTGAAGTGGCTTCCAACAAAGCGAAGGATCGAGCTCCTGCAATCAGTCGCTCCTCCGGCACATTCCAGCAGAACTTCGAGGAATTCGGAATTTGTTGGCAACTGTCTATGGAAACTTTGGAGCTACTCTGCTTGGTCGTCGTGGTCTATTGAAACCAATCGTATTCCGATCGCAACTTTTCGGGCAGGAGCTGTGACCTCGTGATAGACTTTGTTGACTTTGTAATAATATTGATAACAAATATCGTATCGTAATATCGTAATATTATTGATAACAAATAGTTTGATTGTTTACAACGTTCATTCATTTCCATTTGCTGGATTGTTTACAACATTCATTCATTTCCATTTGCACAGGTTAACCAAATTAACCTAATTCTTAAAAATCGCATCATTATTATCCATCATGCCATGCCTGTTGGTATTGTTGTTGGCTCATTTTTCCACTACCGATTTAACTTCGTATTCGAACGTAATGCAGTTGACCTTCGCGGATGCCAATCCCGGTAGAAGATGATTCGTTATAGGCTTGGTTCTCTATTCTATCTAAGCTATTCGTTGAGCGCTTTAATGGTGTTGACTGCAATCAATTGCTGATTTCTTCGCATTGCTAGATGTGGTAAACATCGAAACCGATCGTAATCAAACCGTTGAGGAAAGTCTTGACCTTCCACGGAATACTATTCTGTTGTCCAGTTTATCTGGATGATAGATTGCGATGGATATATGCGTCTGCACAATGCCACCCTTGGGTGTGATTGTCCTCCGAACGATGACCTGTGTTGGAACGATCGTGCGATCGACGCAACACTTCTTCTTAATGGCAGTATACCGATCTTCCTTGTTGTTGGAGACAACTCACTTTATCAACTGGGGATCTCTGTTCACAATCCAGCGCTAGAATGTACGCTCCAGTGTTATCATCTGGGATAATAACGATCTCACATTGTCGGATCTCGAACCGCATGCTTCGAACAGTCCGAATCATACAGCCGAGGATGTTGTTGGCCTTGTGTTGAGCACAATTCGGCACAACAAGCAATATACCAGTGATCCAACCGAATCATATCAAACAAAGGATTGTTCCGAAAATGAGATGTCCGCCTGCTCACCGCCTTGAGCACCACTAGAATATTAAAGTTATTTAAGTCTTTTCTAAACGCCCTATTTTTTTTAACTTACGGTGCTGTTAAGGAGTCGAATGTCCTTGTTATAAGTAGCAGCAGCAGGTTCCGGAGTACTGAAGGTCAGCATAAACATGGCCCCATTTTTCATGCAACGATAAACACACACGTATGGCCGAAGAAAACCTGAAAAAATATAGACACAATTATGTATGATGTATGACGCTATTGTACGCTAATATACCGAAACCATCATCATCGAATTTGCTGACAACTTCACAGTTTCTGTGGAGAGTTAGCGCCCCTTCACCGACTGTACATCCATTTTTTTCTAAATTTAATATAAGCGCAAAACGACTTTGTTTTGACAAGAAACAGGGTTGCCGAAGTTGAAAAAAAAGAAGTGTTGCTGATTTTTCTAGTACTGCTCTGATAATGATATTCTAGTATACATGGAACTTGATACACTGAAAATGTTGACCAGGTGCGTCAAGCATAAATCGACCGTCCGATGTCCGTAATTAGTCCGTGGTACAACCATAGACTAACTCTAAGACCAGTGGAGTCCCATACAAAAACGATTTTTTCTTGGCTCAGTCAGTACTAGAACATCGTCCCAAGCTCGGTCTGACTCAATAATGCACCCCCTATAATGAGCTACATGAACACACTCTCCAAATACTCTGTCAAAATAACACAGCAAATCAAAACAAAGGCGCAAATATGTATAACAAGGTGCTGGCTTCAAGGTGTAATTCGGACCAAGGGGTTCTACAACAGTGAACCAATTTCAAATCGCTAGTTACATATTGATTGTTGGTACAACGCTGTACGTTGTATGTCTGTACCAGGTATTACTCCTTGCCAATTCGTGATTTGATACTTCAAATTTACCGGCTTCATGGAGAGTTTTTTATATTCTTCGTTGATGCTGCTGGAGTTGAGCACTTCAAAAATGATTGGGAGCACAGGGACGAATACTCTGGTCCGCGCAGATAAATCAATAAACATTCGTTAACAATAAAAAACGGAGTGGAAAATATTGTGCTGGTGGAATTAACTTGATTAACTAGCCAAGTGATGTAAATAATAGCAGCTGTCATAACTAACATGCACGATAAAACACGTCAACGCAATATCGAACATATTCTAGTATACCCGGCACTTTGACAGTACTAGAAGCTGGTTCTCTAGTACAACAGTGATCCATAATTTTTCAAATGTTTCTTCCGCACAACTACGTCCTTCCCTTTTGGGTCCATGCTATAACAGTGCCTATCTGACCGACATTGGTTACCTTCGTCTGACAGCGTGCGAGTAGTGGATCATTCAGAACAGAAGCAGGCCTTGACAAATGAGCTCTGATGCTGCAACCTGCACTCTCCAAAAAAAAATATATATATATATAGTTTTGACTATATTATAGCAAATTGTTTTTCGTTATGGGGGCAATAATCCACCGAGCTTGATTATGCTTCGCTGGAAACTCCGTAAAAGGACAAACCATGAAATTTCAAAAACCACTACTGAATTTTTCGGTAATGTATTATGCATTATGATTTTCGATAATGCATTACCTTGTGTTTGCTGAGTTTTTCGCTATTCCTTTTTTTTCCTTTGGTAAAGTCAGTTGTTTTTCTGATTTATTGAAAATGAAATAAGTTTTCAAGGAGGCAAGACAAATAATGTTACGAGACATTTTTAGCTTTTATTTATTTATTTTGTTATTTGCGTGAGGCATTTCATGTTTAATGATAACTTTAGAGGATAAAAACCATGAAATAGTTGGCTCAGAGTTATCATTTGGAAAATTCCCTTTTATATAGAGATGAGGATGTCGCTTTTGTTGGCCAGAAGTGGTCCATCGTGCTGAAAAACTACGCAAAGGAATGACAAGTCATGATTCAGAAATTTGGATTATTTTTCTCAAATGAAGTTCAGTACAACACAAAAATACTGAATTTCCAGTTTCGTTTTTACTGAAACTTTGTGATGTCTCGTAAAACGTTTATTTTACCAAAAATTCGGTACTCTTTCTTTGGAGTTCTCTGAACAAATGTATTTTGTTTAATGAAAAGCCGATTGTTCTGTAATATAGGTGTTTTACGATGCAAAAACTATAAAACAAATTACTGAACAGGCAAACTGTGATTAAGTGTGTAACGCAATCGTTTGGATAATATTGGTCTGAGTTGGAAAACATCTTCTCAAACAAAGTTATTGAATAAAAGTTATTTTATATCGAATGGCTTTCCAGCCCTTTACTTTTGTTGACGGCAAACAAGCATATGTATTTGATTTGGTTTTCCAACACGTACGGGATGAAACTAAGTTGAATTATCAAAATAGTTTGTTGACCTCAACAAAACTGGTTTGCCAAACTAGCAATTATATTTCGTAGAAAGATGTTCGCTCATCACCATGAGGCACCAAGAGTGGACAGTTATGTTTGCTAGAATGAAAGATATGAAGAGAAAGTGCTGAAAGTTCCGTCAGTGTACGGTAGTTTGAAAATTGAACAGAAGTATTGAAAATTGAGCTAAGGGCATGGATATAGTAGTACCAACATGAACATACTTTTGCCTAACATCTCATTGCGGGGTAGGTCAAGACACGGATGAATCCACCACCCTAACAGGCAGAAGTAACGTGTTGAATCGCGCTCATGTACCACTAATAGCTTGTCATAGTTTCTAGTGGAAGTTTGTATTCACTCCGTTTTATGGAAAAAAGAGAAATGAACCCTCTCCTTTTGGGTTTATTTTTGTACACAACTTCTGATTTTACTCAATGTTTGCGTTAAGTGTGTACAAACTACCAACCGCTAGAAACAATCACAAGCTCACTTTCTCACACTTCCTCTTCATATCTATTATTCTAGCACACATTACCGTCCACTCTTGATGCCTCGTGGTGATGAGCGAACATCTTCTTCTACATCATAATCGTTACTTCACGTACGGAGAATACAGACATAACAATTATAACAACGTATTTTGTCAAATCAATTTTTTTTTAATTTTCCAGGATGTTATTCGATTGAACAAACTGGTTTGTAGATATTGTGCATGTTTTTTCATTTGTATACAAAAAACCCACATGAATCCACCGATGGTGAGACTGAGCCCTTCTTACACTCCACCAGAATTACGAACTCAAATGTGGCCAATACATATTTTCATCAGAAATTCCAAGAAGATCCAGGAATCCAGGAATATATTCAGTTTATAAAATGAACTATTTGTCAATCCTGAACATATTGTTTATCGAAGTGATATATAAAAGATGTTAGAATATTAGAAATTTCGTATATTTAGTTCACAGAATGAATTATTAGACAATCCTAAGCGTCAATGTTGATTATCAATATGGATTCAAGATGCTCAATAAGTACATGTTCGTTGAAAATTTTGTAGTTATGATAAATGGAGACTTTGTGTAATGCAGTTCAAAACCACTCGAGCCAATCGATGCTGCTCTAACTCTACACTGATAAAAAGCAATGATAATATCTATGTGTCCGATCTATAATTTTTTGCAATATAATCAACAAATGATATCTATTTGTAACCACACATACTTCCTATGAGTACATATATTCACTATGTGTGGCCGCACATACTTTTCATTTGTCACATAAACTTCATTTGTGTTTCTCAGAGGGTGCTGTTTATGGATTTGTGGATTATTTCCGGTGTATAAAGTCGCATAGTGTGGCTAGTCCGCTGTATGTGCTATACAACGCACCAGATGCAACACAATAGAATGCAAGTGGCATCGATCGGTGTGATTGGTCTTGTTCGGCTTTGCACTGCAACAACTATTTTTTCATCTCACAATTATGTGCTCTCAGGTATTGTTTTGGTCATATCTTCATGAAGTATTATCCAATCATAATGAAATCTTGACCAGTTATTTAAAAATTTCATAGCTTTAATTTGGCTCCAACGAAACTAAAATCGGTACACAAATACCTCGGTTAGTGATTGGAGACTAAACTGTTTGATTACTATTATAATAGGCCGTCAAGTACTGTTTCGTTCATTTCTTGAAAAAATGAAAAAAAAATCAATAGCGTTCTATGGGAATTAGTAGCTTTCATTTGCCGTCAACAGAACTGAAATCGGTTCACAAATGGCTGAGAAAGCGATGTGTTATTATTTGTAACACACACACACACACACACACACACACACACACACACACACACACACACACACACACACACACACACACACACACATGTGCTCAGTTTGTCGAGCTGAGTCGAATGGTATATGACACTCGGCCCTGTGGGCCTCGGATAAAAAGTCGAGTTTTCAAGCGATCTTAATACCCTTCTATTGGTGTAAGAAGGGTAAAAAACGCTGTGTACAAGTGATATTTCAACGTATTAAATGGCTGAGTCAGAGCAAAGTGATACGAAATCCCAATGTATTCCTTATCTCCAATCCGTTCAACTACTTGCAATATTTTGTAATATAGTGAGCGAAATATTACAATTTGAGATAATTGAAAGCAGTCGGTTTACAAAAATTTGGAAGATCGACTAATTGGTGGATGAGCGACCACCATATACTTCATAGCACGATGTTAGGCAGCGGATCGCAAGACTTAATTAGATACCTCCCCCACTAACGGCTCGTAATACACTCATCATACCTAAACTTCAAAAAAGGATTGTCTGCACACTTAGAAACATTTACAGTATTCGGTAATTTTTTACCGAACTTTCAACAACTGAACGTTCGGTAATCCGATTTACCGGATTTCGGTGAATTTCACAGTATTCCGGTAAAAATTACCGGAACTTGTCAAATTTTACCGAAATCCGGTAAATCGGATTACCGAACTGTTCAGCTGTTGAAAGTTCAGTAAAAATTACTGAATACTGTAAAATTTTCCAACTGTGTGGTCTGTAAACTTGTAGCGCAGACAGACGGTTCAGCTCGAACAAAAGAATTCAAATTTGTTGTGTAAAATTCCATCTTGCACAGTAGCACCGCTCTAATCAACTAATTGCTACATTAAATCTGAAAGTTTGTCTGGCAACCCATTTTTCCCTTACCAATCAAAACAAATATGTGGCGCCATCTGTTAGCTTATTGCTACTTGATATCTTGAGGGAAGCCATGTTTTTACACAGGTTAATGAGATGAAGTCGAACGTCTGTCTGCGCTTGTAGGTACCTACATTGATCAGGTAAATAATTCGATTTCTCAATTTTGCCCAAAGTTGTCAGATAAAAAGTTGGTCCCTTTTCAAGCTATTGCGATTAATATGAGGCGCAATTGAATATTGTTTACGGAATCAATAGTTAGTTCATGTGTTGTTTTACAAGAGCGAACGCCGCAACTGTCAGGACAAAATGTTGGCTTCGCTTAGGTTCATGGAACTTGGTACTTTATGCGCATTTATGGGTACCCGCCAGCGTCAGTATGTGCGTAGCCGAAGTTTCATAACAATCCGACACCCTTCCGCCAAAATCTGTACAATATTTGAAAAAAAAAACCTTTTAGGGAACGTCCATTAATTATGTCACGCAAAAAGTGACTGTTTATACAAGCCGCCCCCCTTGTAACGATTTTTGTATGGACCTTCAAAGTTTTGTGTGTGGATCGTCATGTCAACACCTCCCCACCTCCCCCGCCCCGTTTCTCTCCGTTTACTGTGTGACATAATTAATGGACCTTCCCTTTTCAAAATATTCTAAGAATAAATAAAAACATTGAGTTCAAAATGACCTCATTCTTGAACTAATAATTAGTTAATTAACCATAATTATTATGAAAACGGTAGAAAATAATCAGTTCCTGAAACGCTGGTTTTGAGCATTTATTTGGCTCGCACTCCCGTTTGATTTACCACAATTTTTGAGTACAATTGTATAATATGTTACCTCTTTTTCTCTTATGGAAATGTTTTTGGTAAAGAGTGGATCCATTGAATTTTATGAGTTGATCCACTTTTTATGAAAATTGAGTCACATTTCCGTGAGAGAAAAAGAGATAGTATACAATAATTCTAGGGTTTTTTCTCATTAGGGCGAATCTACAATTGAGAGATTCTCTCTGGGCTCCTTCTCTTTCATTCATAAATCAATCACCTTTTACGTTTTTCATCTCTACTATTTGTAGAGTAGGCTAGCCAAGCACTGTTGTGTTTCGATCTGTACTAAAGAATCCCTCGAAAGTTTAATAATGGCGCCGTAATGAATGAATGAGAGCTGAGCGTGAGAGAATCTCTCAATTGTAGATTCGCCCTAATGAAAAAAAAGCCCAAGAATTGTTCTCAAATTGTACTCAAAAATTAAATAAAGCGAAACGGGAGTGCAGCTTAAATTATTGCAGTTCGCCATTTTTTAAAGGGACCCTCTCTACACGCTAAAATAAGATTACCAAAAATAAGGTTTTGATTTTACCGAAAAATTAGATTTTAGTAGCAAACCTACACGGTTACTGGCTAAAACCCATTAATGGGTACTATAGTACCACATTTTCACATGAGCCATCATTATCTATTGGGTAAATGGCAGCGAATAAACCCACATCAATGAGTACGGGCCACTTCCGTCAAAAAATGGGCATTTTTTAGCCATCAGGTAAAATTTTTTTTACAAAATGTAGTAAAAACACCATTTTTGAATCATGAATTGATAAATTGATAATGAAATCGTGTGCTTTCGAAAAATTATCCGTTGGAAATAAAAATAGTCGTAGATAGTCGATATATTTCTAAATATTTTTTATTGAACATCGACGTTCACCGACGTTGAAGCTTGAATAAGTAAAGTGTCCTTGGAAATCGGATCCATATAAAAAAATGGGTTATGTATGCTTCGATTCACATCGATTACACATCACTTTGTGGATCGAATTCTGCAGCTTCCTCATCCAGATGGATCCTTGGATGAAAATGGACGTGTGGCAGCAAAAGCCCAAACGTAGATTGCAAGAACACACAGCTTTTACAAAGGGAATGGAATGGTATTTTTAACGCTGGTTGCGAAATGGCGGAAGTTTTTTAGTATGGAGGTGTTAGATCCTGAAGTTATCCACAGCGGAGCTGCAGCCAGCAACAGAGACATTCGTAACCTTAATTTGAAATTCAATTTAACAAAAAGATTCTCGAATAAATTTAGATTTACTTAATCTCTAGTTTTTGTAAGCACTCGAAGTCCAGATTCTTTCGAAGCTCTTCCATTTTTCAAACAATCTGGAAATGGCGGTTTTGGAAATTGATTATTTTGAAATTTATTTATTCACATATTTAGGAATCTTTTCATACCAACTGGACCAACTATCCACTTTTGCTCAGCGTATTTGTTGAATTGCCTTGCTGCAGATTTCGGACCAGATTTATTGGATTCCGGAGATCCAACTGAATCGCAACGCACAAATGACTGAAGAGTTAATACTCATAACTATTTTCACGTTCATTTTTTCCTGCTAATAAGTTCTCACCGATGGGTATTTTTTACCCATATTATATAATCAAATTATAATTCTATCATTTGATATGTGGAAGAGAAAAATGCGTATTTTTGCACTCCATTAATGGGGTTTAGCCAGCAATCAGTAGAGTATCGGTATAACATACCGAAATAAACACCAGATTTTACTATTTTTTTCAGCAAAGATATTAAATAAGTAATTGTTAACGTTTTTTCTTCTTCAACAATACCGAAATTTCGGTAATCCATTTTTACCGATAATTTCAGTACACGCTAAGACAAGAAAACGGAAAATTCGGTGAGAAATACCGAAAACCGCACAAAAGTGCACATACTGAAATTATCGGTAAACAAGGATTTCCGAAATTTCGGTATTGTTGAAAAAAGGAAGAACGTTAATAACTAAACCCTAGTTAGAGCTGTTTAGTGGAATATTGTAACCATAAATTAGCAGAAAAATCATAATTCCATTATTTCAACTACTTTATTATTTCGACTGACATGCGTAGTTATCGTCTGCATGCAGATATGTCAGTATCTCGCAACTAATAACTGACTGTCGAGTTATTAGTACGAGACACTGAAGAAGCTCTGCACATTGTAGACGAAATACGCGTATCTGTCGAAGATAAGCAAAGGTAGTTGGAATTAAATGGAGATTACTAATTTTTCTTCTAATTTATAGTTAATAATTACTTATTTGTGAATGGTACCCGCTTAACGAAAAACAATTTGCATATATAGTCAAAACATTATTTCGAATGTATACAGCACAAAAAATAGTAATAAACATCAACGTAATTGATTCTAACGTCATTAAAAACTGATGTAATCAAGCGAAATACGATGCAAAATACAATCATCCACTTATGTGGAATAATACATCGGTCTTCAAATTACATCATCAAAAAATTATCAGTTGCATGAATGTAATAATCACATATACAAAAACATAAATATTACACGAAAACCAATGCAACATAAAGAACTCCGCAAGAAAATGTTAAATATGACACGACTTTGATGCTTTATCGCACTTTCTTTTTTATGTAAAATTAAATTCGCAACACTGTCAAACTTGTCTTTTTTTTAGCGTATTCGTTTTTGATCTGTTCTCGTTCCAAAGGAGTCGTGAGCTGCAGCAGCGTTTGGCGCGAAACGGTACGCGAGGCCGACCCAGATTCCAAGGATCGCAACTAAGAACAGGAAGAGTTGAAGAACAAAAATCTTCGCCGGAGAATATGGCAACCCGACGCTAGAGTTTAAAAAGGTAACGCCAACAGCTGCGATAAAAGCCCGTACGGCATTAATTTTATGAGTTGTGCGTCTTAGTCATGAAGCAACGGAAGATTTGTACACGACCCAAGATCCTAACCGACGTTAATCTGGAGCAGTCGCAGCAGAGCGAACGTGACCGACAACGGGAACTGAGCGGCACCATGACAAAGAACGAATCCGTGTCAACAAGGAGCGTTACGTTCTGGCACAGGTATCCCTGGAGCGTCACCAGCCATCGATGCTGGAACTGATTCCAGTGGGCATGACGACAACACGTTCGCATCGCCTGACATGGCAGCAACCAATAACCACCACCCAGCAGCTTCCGGTCATCCCGCTTCAACCATCCACAGCATGCCGGTTCTGGAGACAAGGGACTCGTTCGCCTGGTTCCGCAGGGGCGATCGGAATGGTCGGAGAAGATGAAAATATCACGGCATTCGATGCGCTCGAATTCCATACACGATTTCGATGCACAGTCCTGAAGCAAACAGCAATAGCGAGCTGAACCCGATTCCGGAAAAACAACAACCCATTGGCACTGACGATAAGTCACAGCTTGAATGCCAAATGCCAAGAAGAAGAAGCTGGAAATAAAAGGATGCGTTTAACAGCCCTGGAGGAGGACGGAGAGGAATCCAACGGTCCGAAGAAACGAAAACTTGTTCTTTGGTAAGTAACTTTCACACTGTGTTTTGAGTAGAGTGAAATTTGATTTTTGTTTGTTATTTTAGACGACGAAAACAAGCCCCAGAATTCAGCACCGCAGCCGGTCACTGCTCCCGGAGACCGGAACGCCACTTCCAAGAGTCAGCAGGGTGGGGCGGCGGAGGTGAAGATGGCAATAGGCCAGCAGTCGATCGGGAGCAGGACGGCATCAAATCGAGGAAGAGAAACGACGGCACATCAAGAGAATTATCGACAAAATACCAACGGAGAAGGCCGATTTGTTCAACTATCCGTTGGATTGGAACGAAATCGAAGTGCTACACATTATAGAAGCAAGATTCGGCCGCGAATCAACAAGAAGATTATCGAGCACATTGGCGAGCCGGAACCAACGTTGGTCGACTTTATCTGTTCGAAGGTGTTGGTCGTGGAAGCACACCGCAGGGAACCTGGATGATGTTCAGATGATAGTTGGATTAAGGGGGGATTTGTGGAGGGAGGTGGAATAATGACTTACGATAGGGGTACTCTTAACTATACTAATAAAAGTATCATTTTGTTTAAATTCCTAAAACTTTTTTTTCATTGAATAATATCCAAAACATTCAGTTTCACCAAAAATTTACAGATTGCTCACTTTACGTCGCGACTACGTAGTACGTCGCGATGATTCACGTTGTCTCGTTTATCATCGACCAAATTACATCGGTAAGCAATGCATCATTTTATTTTGTACATCGAGACAGCCTAACATAACACAACCGATGGAATGGACCTGTGTGATCTGATTCTGTGTAATATTCAACAACTTTTTTGCTGTGGTATATAATCACATTTCATGTTATTGTTATCGAGTAGTTGATTTTCATTTTCACCATACAACCTCTACATTAAAACATATTGTTAATGTATGCCATATTGCTCACTGAAAAGCCTTATATTGTCTGCTCTAGGTCTGAATTATATACGAACTATTTGGCATAGAGTACAGCAAAAATTTTGTTCGTGAAAAATGCCATTTTTTTATGGTAACCTAACTTAACCGCCTATTAAGCATATTGTTATTTGGCCTTATACCATCTGACATATTGTTAAAACTATATAGGAGATTGTTAGTTTATAGTTGCCAACTATAAGAGTAAATATCGTAATAATAACGGAAACGGTCGTCAACAACAAGGGAAAGGGCCCAGGAATGGTTTGTGATTATGCGGGTACTTTTTACCGAAATTGCTTGCAGTTCAATGAGAGCATTTTTAACCAAATTTAGGTAAAATACAACGATAAAATCTGTAAATCCACTTTACTGAAAAAATAAGTGAAATCAAACGTTTTGTTTCGGTAAATTATACCGATACTTTAGGTTTTGCTACCAAAACCTATTTTTGGTCAAATTGAAACCGTATTTTCGGTAATATTATCTTAGCGTGTATATGCATTTTTGGGCGGTATTTTTTACCGACTTTGCCGTATTCTTGTCAATGTGTGTATTTCACTTCAACCCACTGATATCTCGATGGTGTGTGTGATCAACTCCGAACAGCGCATTTAAAAACAAACTCAATCCGATTCGGCTGTGTGCGTGGTGCCACCGTTATCACACGAAACGTCAACTGGCTTTTTTTTCTCCCGTCTGTCGCAAGTCCGACAACATTCAGGTGAAAAAGCAGAGTGAAAATCAAAACATTGTCGCGACCTGGTGGCATAGCAATTTTTTCCCCAGAATTTCATCTTTATCTAGTTTGCACTAGTGCCCGAAAAGATGATCCCGAGAAAGTGAAACGTGCCGTGCGGGAAGTACCGTTTGTTTCATGTTTCTCTGCAGGAAGTTTAACGAGATCGATAAAATGTTGGGAAGACTATCGGAGGTTCTGCAAAGTGCAGCGGATGTGGTAAGTGCCGTGTTGTGGCGTACGAGACAATAGCAGTATTTCTTCCATTTCAGGATGCGTCATAAATACTCCGATGAGAAAGGTTGCGAAGCTTCACTTCTTATAATTTGCACAGTGGTAGACGGCGGCGAGAGTGATTGAAGAACGGTACCCGAAACAGGTGTGCCTCTTCAGTGGTGCGACTGCAATATGTGTTTATGGTTTACACTTTACTCCGATTATATAATGGAGCGAATCGATGTTTTGGTTTAGGCTGTATACTATTGTTTACCGTTTGATGATTGGAAAGGTTGCGGTGGTGTTTGGTCTCTGCAAAGGAGAAAATATAATTTGATAGCTATGTTTATGCTATGTCTCAAATCGTTCATTGAGAAAAAAAAACGCAAATCTTATCCAATTCATGAATTTTTCAAATAAAATTCAAAATATAGCAACAATGTCATGAAAGTGTTTTTCAGATTCTGCCACATTGTTAACGCAGAATTACCAGAATTACTGACGGAGACAGACGTTTAAGCAAGTACAAAATAATCGATAACTTTGTTTAATACTATTAACCTATTAATTTGTAACATAAAGACTTAGAGAATTATTTCATGGCCCTAGAATGGTATGACATTTTTTGAAAAACATGTTACCTTTTGGTGTGACTAGAGCCAATTTCTTCACCCTCACTTGAAATACAAACCACGTTTACCCATATAGTTAAACCTGCGCTTAAAGCCATTGGTGTAGCTGAAGGGGGGGGGGGGAGTGTTAAAGGTTCAGTATCAGGCCTCTCGTATTAATCACTTTGTTTTTCTATGGAATTTCGTTTGTATCGTTGCTGTATATGGTCGATCAGAGCAAATACGATTCGTTTGCCTCGTTCCAGAAGCTGATTTTCAAAATATCAAGAATGATGAAATTGTGCTTGATTATTCTCATAAACTTGTCTCACAATGTACTTTAAAACCTAAGACGTGAGAGCGCGGAATATTCAAATGATATCATTTTAATGTGATAGTAAAGTCCATCCTTGGCCTTATATAATGACGCGCTTAAAAATGTAACTGCCAAAAGGGTCTCGATTTTACAGATGCCTTCATCTTGTCGGAGTTACTACAAAATGTGGAAACATCGATGATCGAGGCGACCGACACTATTGATCACTGGATTCACTGGGTGAAGCTGCAGATAGGACATCAGAATCATGCCGAAGTTGTGGCAAGAGGGGACTTCTGACATTTGCATCCTCTTAGATACAGAACTCATGGCCGGTAGAATTATGTCTACAAGTATCACCCTGGCAAAGGACAGGGGACAGTGCTATTAGTTAAAGCAAATCAGAGGGATATGGATGACTACAGGAACGCAGTCGATAGTCAAGTCAAGACACCTGCTACGGTGAAGTTTGAACACTATAGCCTCATGCCAGACAGAGTCGTAAGCTTCCTCTATGTCGAAGAGTACCATTCCCGAAGACGGTTTTTTGGCAAAAGCATTGCGAATGGTCTTGGAAACCCTCAAAAACAGATGGGTTGTGTAGTGGCCGTATTTGAGTTCAAACTGTTCAAACTGTAGTATCATTTGGCTTGATTCTAAATGGTAGTTGAGTCTGTCATTTACTGCTACGGTAGTACAGTGGTCACCGGGAAAAATGTTCACGAACTTTTCATGCTGGTGAGGCGACATTGACTATGCGAGGGGGACTTTGTTTCCGTTTGCTACAAAGAAGTTTACTGATTTTCCAGAATTGCTTATTTCCAGAGTCCAGCTATTCTATAATATTACGAATGCCCGGAAATTATGTCCCATTTCTTTCGTTTAGATTCTGTGTTTAAGAAATGACATGATCATTCCAATTAAGGAGTCCCTCCGCCGTTAGTACTGACGTCATCGTGTATTCCTGAGTTTGATGAGTTGTTTCACAGCTGCAGGTAGGATTGACTGATGTTGGTGAGTACTGACAACCGGAACAGCTAAAGCTTCGGCTTCGGAGATATCTTCTGTGAGGAAACCGACAGCTTGGTCGATGTTTGCAGTGAAATCGAATGTAGAAACTATACCATCTGTCAAGTTGACCTTGGCGTTTGTATTGTAGCAGCGATAATGGTGAAAATTCGAATATTACAGTTTCACCCGATGCCGCGTGCTCTAACCGAAAAACATTGGACGAAGCCCGGTTGTCATTGGAGAAGACATGATGGGGCAGTGGATTGAGATTGAGATTGAGGGCAATTAGATCGAATGTCATGAGGCCAAGGACTATTAGGTCAAATTTTTATAAGTGGCAGATTATACTTAATATTTCATTAAATCTTTGCTGCATGAAACCAATTAACTTTTATGGGATTTCTTTTTCAAATCATAAGCAGCTTCTAATTTTACAACTATCAATCTACTAATATTTCCTTTCAATCAAAAGCAGTTCTTTCTCAGCGCAAGACAATCGCTCGTTCCTTTGCATCTGTGGAAACCAAATTGAGTATGAGATAGAAAGCCATTAGATTCAATCCATTTGTCGAGCCGATGGAGAATCATCTTCTACAGCTTCCGTATACACGACAACATCGCAATTGGACGATAAGAGTTGTAATCCGACGCGGCTCTCCCGGGTTTTTTGTATAGCTATAACTTAACCTGCCTCCATTCATCCGGGAACAATATTGCGCCCCAGAACTGTATTTTTCATTAAATAAGTTCAGCAAGCGCCTTTACGACGTCTGGGAGGTTTTTCAACAAGTTAAACTTGATTTATCAATTCCTGGCGCAGAATTATTGCATGAAAAAGAAGAGGCAAGTGAGAATTCAAGCATAGAAAAGGGCGCATCCAATTCGTTACGATTGGTTTGGTATCGCGAGCAATTCGTTGCACCGGAACTGAATCTAGGCACAATTTTTTGGCGAACGCGTAGACCCACCGGGAAGAGTTTGTCTTTATTCACCAACGACGCATTTCTTACGCTTAAGAGCAATGTACCGCTCGTAGTTATCTCGCGAACCGCGCCTTCCGATATGCTTTAAACGCGACGGAATCTTTTCACGGTAGACTTCAGTACATCTGTCATCCCACCACGGAGTGGGCGAACGTCGGCGAATTGTTGATCCTGGTACCGGTCTGCGCTGTGCGTCGATCGCACATTTGAGGATTGCAACCCGATAAAAATGATACTCTTCCAACGGAGGAAGCGATTTCGACCGATTGCCCGCCATCGATGATCGCTTCAGCGAATTTGCATTCCCAGTCTATGCATTTCGTGAGGTCGTACGTAATGTCGATCGAGCGAGATTGACACGAACCATTGGTGATTGAAATTTTGATAGGCAGGTGATCACTACCATGGGGATCTTGAATCACTTTCCACGTGCAATCCAATGATAGTGAATTCGAACAGATTGAGAGGTCTAATTTGCTTCCAGGTTTGGAGGCGGAGCCACGCGTGTTACTTACCCAGTATTCAATATAGTCAAGTTGAAGTAGTCCATGAGGGCTAGTAAAGGGTGTCCACGATGAAATTGCTACACTATGAAATTGCTCTAACTTTTTAACCGTTGGGTAGAATTTGGGTGGATTTAGTTCATAGTGCATTATTTACATCCTGCAAGTTTTAAAGTCCTGTGATCAAAACTCGCGGAAATGGAGTCGAAAGAACAGCTCGTGCGTGATAAAATCTTGCGCATACATCACGAGAACAAGGATCTTTCGCATCGTTCCATCGCTAAAACGTTGGGAATCGCGAATTCCACGGTGTCGCGAGTGATTAAGCGGTTCGAGGAACGGTTGACCACCGATCGGAAGCCCAGAAGTGAAGGAAAAAGTATTCCGTACAACACCAAAAATCACAACCGCGTAGTTGGGGCCTTCAACCGAAATCCGAACGCCTCCGTTCGGGATGTGGCTAAGAAGCTGCACCTAGCCGAAGTTCGTCCAGAAGGCCAAAACTAAGGCTGGGCTTCGAACGTTCAAGTGTACAAAAGGCCCCTAATCGCGACGAGAAGCAGAACAAGTCCGCCAAAACCCGTGCCAGGAAGTTGTACCTCAACATGCTGACGAAAGTTGAATGCTGCATCATGGACGACGAAACAACCTGTTTTTCACGGCCAAGGATAAGTTCAGCGTTCCGGAGCATGTCCGCACTCAGAAGATGTCCAAATTTGCGAAGAAATTCCTGGTTTGGCAAGCCATCTGTACGTGCGGGAAGCGGAGTTCACCTTTCGTGACCCAGGACACGATGAACGGACAGGTGTACATAAAAGAGTGCCTCCAAAAGCGGCTGCTTCCTCTCCTGAAGGCCCACAACGTCCCAACAATCTTCTGGCCGGATTTGGCCTCATGCCACTACTCCAAGGACGTGCTGAAGTGGTATGCGGACAATAAGGTCAATTTCGTGCCGAAAATGTTCAACCCTCCCAACACTCCGGAGCTCCACCCCATCGAGAAGTACTGGGCGATTATGAAGCAGCACCTTCTTAAACGACCTAAGGTAGTGAAGACAGTCGAGGAACTGAAGAAGAAGAAAGTATGGGTTTACATGCAAAAAACGGTTGATTCACAGGTTGTGCAGAATCTTATGGCCGGGGTTAAGGCCAAGGTGCGGGCATTTGCGTATGGACTGTAAATAAAATACGAGTAATATGGTAAAATGAAGTTTAATAGTTATTTCTCAATCCCTGAAAATTTGATGGCAATCGGATGAAAACTCGAATTTTGCGAATCAATTTTGTGTGTGGCAATTTCATCGTGGACACCCTTTATCAATGCAGAACGGTTGTCGTTGTACGGTGACCCCCAGGCTGTACCGTGAGAATTAAAATCCCCTAAGATCAACCGTGGCTCTGGCATTGCGAGGCAAATAGTCGAAAGATCCCTGCGGGATATTGCCGTATTCGGCGGCAGATATATGCTGGCTGTACTAAAACTTTTGCCTCGAATAGTCACTTGGCATGCAACTACTTCAGGGCCTGTCATCGATGGGAGATCAATTCTATAAAAGGAGTGGAGGTTATTAATCCCCAATAGCACCCCTCCATATGAGTCCCCTCGATCCTGCCGAATAATGTTAAAATCGTGGAAAGAGAAATCTTTATCAGAAGAGAGCCATGTTTCACAGAGAGCAAGTACGTCACAATGCGATTTGTGAACTAAAAACTTAAAAGCGTCCAAATTTTTTAAAATACTTCTACTGTTCCATTGTAGTACTTCGATCGTATCCCCGACCTCATTGGATAAATTATCCATCGAAAGATATGATTGAATCAAGAAGAGGCCATTTTGAAGACAGTTTCTTTAGAAGAGGTTTTACAAATGTAAGGATCATGTTGATGAGGTTCCTCGTTGTCAGTGAGACCTCGAAAATGGTGAAGATGAATTCCACAATCCCAGAAAGAGACATTTTTTCGGAGTCTTCGACTTGACACGGTCGAGATTCCGGATGCCTTGGTAGTTGGCGTTCTGGGCAAAAACTGGAACAACTGGGGTTTTAGATGTTCCCGGAAGTGGCGGAAAGTCACCAGCCAGTGGTTTAAAACCTGGAGGAGAAACTTTTTTTGTATTGCCACCACTTCTTAAATTGTTCAGAGGAGGGTGGGAAGCCTGTTCTACAGTCAGCGCGTTCAGAGATGCTTGCTGACGGTGCCGTTGACGTCTTGCTGTAGCGCGCTTTCTCTTCGCTCCCGTCTGAACAACAGAGTACTCCTCAGCATCCTCAAAGTCTGAGCCCTGATCATCTATGGGCAGGGAAGAAAATATATTGTTGCCTGGTTGGGCTGGTGGAACAGCGGCCGGTGGGATCTTTTTAAGAATCTCTGCATAAGACCGCTTCGACCGCTGCTGCAGCGAACGAATTTGGTGTTTCTCCCGCTCTATATACTTCGGGCATACAGCGAGATCATGTCGGAGCTTCCCACAGCATATACACTTGGGGTCCGTACTGCAGGGACCCTCCACATGTTGCTCACCGCATTTGCCGCATCGTGCTTTGTTACAGCAGTAAGGTGCAGTATGACCCAACTGCTGGCACTTGTCACAGTGCATGACCGTCGGTACATAGAGACGAACAGGTAAACGAAGCTTCCCCAACACGAGGAAATTCGGCAGGGCAGCTCCAGAAAAGATCACACGAAACGAGTTTGAGGGTTTTTTTGTGCCATCGGATGATATGGGTGGAATTCCTCCTCATCCGAGAAGACCTTTGGCAGTACATTCCCAGTGCGAAACCGGAGGTCGCCGAAGCCAATCCCGCAAGTGAAGCTTTCAGGGCAGCGTGGAACGGTGGTGACCAGAGAGCACGTGCTACGATAGGCCAACATGATAACCAGCTGACCCTGATCAAGGACTGAAAGACAGCGAAAAAGACCTCGGAAAAGTTGCGGAGACATGACGAGAAAGCAACACTAACGTCCAAAGTGTCCATTCTCAAGCGGATCTGCGACAAACAATATTCCGACAGCAAGAACACCGAACAGCACATTTTAGAAATGGAGAGTCTGTTCGAATGGCTGCTGATGACTGGCGAGCAATTAAGCAGGAGTTTGCAGGTAGATATGGTGCTAAGGAATCTCCCGAAATCTTTTTCGACATTGACTATGGCTCTGGAGAGCAGGGCAGACGAAGATTTAACGTTGGACGGACCAATCCAAGGTTGTCGATGAAGTAGCGAGCGTTGTGCGAGCACTGTGTCAGAATCTGTCCTCAAGTCGCACTACGCAAAGCAGAAGAAAATTGTGTGCCATTGTTGCCAAAAAAACGAGGCGCAAGCATAGGAATTGTTGGCAGGCCGTCAAAGATCTTACGCTTCCATCAGGGTGATGAACATCGCAGCAAATCGCTGAATTTCTTCTGCCGAGCCTAAGGTATTCGTCAAAAGTTTACCACTGCATACACCTCGCGGCAAAAAGAGGGTAGCGGAGCGGAAAAACCACTCATTGGTCGAAATGGAACGCGGCATGCTGTTGGACTCACGGATGCCGTTGAAATGCTGGGCCGAGGCAACTTATTGTCAACACCGGTTGCCGACAAAGTTGTTGAAGAAGATTCCTTTCGAACGCTGGAATGGAACAAAGCCGGACCTGAGTCATCTCCAGACCTTTGGGTCGCCAGCGTATGTTTGGATCCCTAAGGAGAAAAGAGGAAAATTAGAAGCTAAATCATGCAAGCTGTTATTCGTCGGTCGGTGTTGGAAAACAAACACCCGTTGTTCCAACTTCTGTGGATGATAGCGATTCTTCGTCTTCTTCTTCTTCTTCGTTCTGATGCTCCCACTTCCTGTGAAGACCGAGGGATGGCATCAGCTTTCCGCTGTATCGCCAGGATGATAGTGATGACGAATCGGACGAGGGTTCGAAACCAGCTTGCCGAAAAAGTGAGGTTTATGGAAGACATGCCGGAAATCACTAATGTCGTTTTCGGCTATTGCCAATTAGGAACTGGGTTCGCCCTAGGTCCGCCCTAACAGCTGTTAAAACGTTTTTTATTCAATTGGGTAGACTCTGAATCCGCTCTGGATCCGACCCAACATCGATGAGATTCGCTCTCAACTTTTTTCGACGTCCAACCTGGATTCACCAATGATGATTGATGATTATGTTAACTACCATCTAATGTAGCAAGGCAACTGCCAATAGCACTGGGCGGTTTTAATTAAACGGTTTAATCAAGGTGGTACTGTGTAAAAGTTAAATGGTAAATGTTTCATCGTGTTTCTGTATGAAGGGCCAAACACGTATTTTGGGTCCGTAAGCAGATACACTTACGCGCAACCCAAAGCTACAGGGGTCTAGAGAGAATCTCCTTCCAGAAACAAGTTCGCATAAAACACACCAAAACCGAGCCCTCGCCTAGTTAAAAGTCCCATTAGATGGGGAGAAGAGTCCGCCCTTTTTTCACGAAATGTTAACAACAGGAAGTTGGCAGTCCCACTCTTCCTATCCAATCGCTTCAATCGGGTACTCTGATGGGACCATCGTCCCTTTATCCCAACCAGTGCCTTGAATTTTCATAAAATATCAATGAGAAGTAAAAATGATTTTATCCCAGTGTAATGATGATGTTTACTTTCCAGGTTTTCATGGTTACCGCTGTCACTTCTATGCCAACTGAACTTTGTTTGCTGCAATGAATGAAGTCGGCTCTAAGTGCGGGTCAAAAATCTGCTGTCACTGTTGTTTTCATTATCAATCGGTATGCATGAATTTCATTTGATGAAATCTGAATATCAGCTCTTGTGATGATTTTTTATTATTAAGTGATTTTGAATCCTAATCCAAACATGGAACAACCAGGGTCGTCATCATCGTCCCAGAGAAGTAGATGCTAGCAATGTTGTGCAAGAATACCCTGGGCGGGCTGCCCTTGCATTTTTCTGATCCTGACGGGTAATTGATATTCATTGTGGTTGATTGAATTTCATTTCTGATATTTTGAAATTCGTTTTGAAAATGAACTTGTTTACATAAATGAATATCAAAGCATTTTGAAAATTGAACGTTCATTCTTCTGGTTACGTTTGTTGTCGTGAGTTATCATTTGATTTTCGCATGAAACTTATAGGTAGTCAATATTATGTTGCCTGAAAATCCACGCTTTTGAATCTCATGAACATGACTTTTACCAAGACTGATCCCAACAGATGATGGGATAAATATATGCAAAATTCAGAGAAATTAATCTTACCTTGATATTGATACCATCTTATCTTGAAGCTTGTGTTGGCTAGTTTGGCTAAATGTAAAATTTGTTAGAATTCCTCATTCCTCATTAACTGCTTCAACCTTCCTTTGATGTAGGGTCTATATTATCGTCTCGGTGTTTCTGTTTTGAAGAGCTGACTTTGGTAGCGCATAGCGAGACTCACAATGTGTCATAAGACACCGCTCACGGCCATGGGACAGGTAAGAGAACAGGTGAAAGGAGAGAAGCATAAGTAACTGGTAACATACTATAGACTGTTCCAGAAAGTATAAGCACACTTTCAAAATAACAAAAAAGGCATGGTTTTTTTTAGTTTTAATAATTTTATTTGGCAAATCTTATTTGTATTTGTGTTTTATATGATATTTTACTCTCGTTTAATCAAAATATTTAATCACAGCCAAGACTCCTAACTTTTCCTCGAACATGACCCATTAGCTTCTGCACAGTGGTACTTCCCACCATTTTGACAACTTTTAGCCAATATTTTTTAAATTTTTGAATGTCTTCCGCTGGTTTTATGAATTTTCGAAGCTTTGCTTTGGTTAAAGCCCAAAAATTCTCGATTGGCCGTGCCTCCGGGCAGTTCGACGGATTCATGTCTTTCGACACGAAACATACATTTTGACTTTTGTACCATTCTAAAGTGTCGCCAAATCAGGCCAGAACACTACTTGACCTTCGTGCTGCCTAATCATCGGCAATAATCGCTTCTGGAGACATTCCTTAACGTATTTCTGAGTGTTCATCGTCGCCGTTGTGATGTACGGACTAGATGTTTTACCACACTCGCATATTGGCTGTCAAACCATAACCATACACCTAGAATTTCTACACAATAACGAATCGTAGAGTTTGCGGGCCCGTGGTTTCACGGACGCGGCCTGATTTGGGTTCCTTTTGGGGTTTTTCTGCTTCCGGTATGTTTTTAGCCCAAGTCTTTCTTTGGCACGCATGACGTTACTCGACGAGGTCCCTAGTTTTTTCGCAACATCCCGAACGGAAGTCGCTGGTTTTCGCTTGTAGGCATCCATGATCTTTTTATCGATATCTGGACTAACAGGACCGGATTTCCGACCACTCTTCGGCGCATCTTCAAACGTACTTTGTTCTCTGTATTATCGAATCGCAGATCGTACCGCTCCGACGCTTACACCCTCTTCCTTGGCCAATTTTCCGCTCACAGTGCACCATTTGTGAACGATACTTTTTCGTTGTTCCGGAATAAGACCGCGCATTTTGATAGATAACACAAAACTGAGCACTTTTTTGATGCTATGTCATTCAGAAATGTGCAAATTAAAGGACGCAGCCAAAACATGTTGAAATATTTCATTATATTCAAAGTGACCGTTAAAATAAGGTGTGCTTATACATTCTGGAACAATCGTTATGCGCATGTGGGATTTTCATGGTGATATTCTCACAACGGCCGTTCAGAATGGTTCGATGGATGCATATGAGAGATCGTTCCCAATGAGTTTCCACTCGTTTACTTAGAAGACAAGAAACATTTTATGCGAAGCGCTCTCCGTTTCCAATGGATCCTGGGTCCCCAAATGCATATCAGAAGGAGGAGGATCTCTTGCCCAGAAATGACGAGTTCCGGAGCCTGGTGGGCGTTCTTCTGTACATTGCGGTGAATACGAGACCGGGCATTAGTCCTAAAGTAAGTCGACCAACGGAACCAGACTGAACCGAAGCAAAATGGACCCTCGGGTACTTACTTACAGCCATGTACAAACACTACACTGCACGCCGAGCTACTCTTTACCACTGTGACTTCGTGCCTCCAGACTAACACCCAACGCGGTGGGTACAACACCAGTGTCAGTGCTCGTGGTTTGGCTTCGGAAACCGTGATTGATGTTTCGGCAAACATCACAGCCGAGTGTTTACGATTGTATCCGATTGCGGAATACACGCGTGGTTTATTTATTTTCTTTCTAACCGAGCCGTGCTTGTTAAACTTAGTCACCCAACAGCCCAGAAAACAGACCAATAAGCCAATTATCAAATTTTTAGAATCATCCGACGAACATTGCTCTATCTGTGACATCCAGTGTCGTACTGTGTGTATGCTGAGAGCTGTCTTGTGATCGCAACCACTCGGCTCGTGTATTTTTCCAAAAATCAAAGACGGTGTCAAAAGCAATAAATTTGTTTTGTTTTAGTTCCTTGATTATTGAGATTTTCAGCCCTGGGCTGGTTCATCTACCGTCTTAGTCACACAAATACCTTTTGGGTATTTTCGTAAATTGTCCTCTGTTAACCTCTACGCCAGGGTCGCCCCCAAATAAAAAACATTGAAATTTTCGAAAATTGCTTGTGTCCAATTATGCACACTTGAGAGCTCATGTATTGACAGCTGCTGCGCAGAGTCCGCTGTCTGCGGAGAGTCCGCAGGTCGCCTTCTACTTGATCAATCCACCTTGCTCGTTGCGCGCCTATTCTTCTTGTACCCGTTGGTTCTTTTTCGAGAACCATTTGAACGTGGCTGTCGTCCAACATTTTTACGACATGTCGATCGATTTTAGCGATGTGTACGATGGGAGGTTCTCCCAGCAACTGATGCAATTTCTGGTTCATTCGCCTCCTCCACGTCCCGTCTTCCATCTGCACTCCACCGTAGATCGTACGCAGCACCTTCCGTTCAAAGACACCAAAGGCGCGTTGATCCTCCACTAGCAATGGCCATGTTTCGTGGCCGTAGAGAACTACCGGTCTAATTATGCCTTGTAGATGGTCAACTTTGTAGTTCGGCTAACTTTGTTCGATCTCAGCGCCCTTCAGAATCCAAAGTAGGCACGATTGCCAGCCATAATGCGCCTTTGTATCTCTCTGCTGATGTCGTTATCGGCGGTCATCAATGAGCCCAGATACACGAATTTGTCTACTACCTCGATTTCATCACCGTCGATCTGAACTCGTGGAAAGAGGCTAAGATCGTCTTCTCGTGAGCCTCTTCCCTTCATGTATTTTGTTGAAAATTACCAAACAAACCATTGTTTTTCTGCTCTGTTCTGCTGTTGTTTCGCTCTTTTAGAAAACCAGTAAAATAAAATATTCTTCCGCGATTTCCATTTCCATACCCAAGAGTCAATAAGTATACGCGCAGCAAAACAATAACACTAAACGGCTTGCTTGGTAAAACGGCATTGTACAAATCAACTGATTTTAATGATTCAAGATTTCCTAACGACCTTTAACTAAGTTCTCTTATCGCTTCCTACAGCTCGCACCACCACCAACCGCACTTCAGGACTTCGACTACCACTACAAGTTGGTAAAGAATTTCTACGTTGCCGACAAAACATTGCCAAAAATTCACATCAACGACACAAACATTCCACTGCATCTGGAACAAATGCTCCAGATCCTGATTCGCGAAGAGCAAGAAGTCAAGGCCGCACTACGCCAGAAGGAATCCGTGGAACGAAAGCTACAAGAAAACGGAGAATCCTCTAACGACAGCCAGACCGAATTGATTCCGGAAGCCGAATGCATGGAATTCGTACTGAACAACAGGCCCCTGGATGTTCTGGTCGAGCTGGCAGCGAACGATACGCCGCCAGGAGCTCGATTGGTCATTCTGAACTGGATTAGGCGGCTGCTTTCCTGTATGAAGGAGCCACCCCTGGGACATGCAAGCCTATTCCAACCGGTTCAAAAATTGGTCGAACTGTGCAATGGAACCATTGCATCGCCGTACGAGCGGGAGGAAATACTTTTCCTCGAAACGGTGGCGGGTTTGGTTCGGAAGGAGCCAATCCTGGCGAATCTATTCCTGAAATCACATCACCATTCCGCACAAATGCTCGCCAGCTGGAAGGGGCTTTCCATAACGAAGACTCCGGTCAACAATCCACTGTTTCAAAGCACAAAAATCGAGTATGATTCCAGGCGAATTTCTTTGGTTAAAGAGGAGCAGGCAGGTGAAGAAGGTGGAGCTAACGAAGGGACCTCAGCAGCGGTAGTGATTCCCAACGTAGGTGAGGAGAGGGTGGCCGAAGCCAATTGTGACTGTGATGATGAGGAACACTTTGTTCTTTTCGATGCCATTGTAAGCTATTTGGATAGTGCAGTAAGTAGAGAGGTTTGAATGGGTTGAAAGCGGGAACGCTAACTTGATGAATCATTTACAGGATAGTACAATAATAGTTCGAGCATGTGAAGGAATCCTAATTCTTGCGTCTCTTCCGACGTTGAACAAATCTTGTAGCGCAATTCGGAATAGCCTAGGCCGGTTCAGCACAATGATCGCCGACCGATTGGCTGCCCACTGTCAACAGATACCGGAAGACATGGATACCGGCGATATAGAGGATGCTACCGTATCCTGGGGATTGATTCCGAGAGACAGCGAACAGCCACACTTCGTTGGCCGGTATCAGCTGACATCGTTTCTCTGTTGGTTGGATTATTGTGACTGTCTGATGAAGGAAAGTGCTGTGATGGCCCCCGAATTGGGGGAATTGATAAGAAGCCAACTGCTGATCAGCTACATCGAACCAGGTTTGCTAGGACACTATGCTCCTTTCATGTTAGTGCTAACAGCGAAGATTATTAAAAAGACGCAATCCCGAGCACTGTTAGATGGTAAGGTTGAATGGATGCCTAGTGCATAAGTTATCAACTGATGAAGGCTACTTTCAGAAATTGCTAACTGGCTCATTGGAGAGGGAGATATCACGAATATTAACGGAACTGACTGTCTTCTAACTATACTAATTGAAAATGCTCATGAGAACACTGACATTCTACTGCAAACTCTGCAGTTCGTAGAAGTAATTCAAATTTTATTCAACAGGATTTGGCCCGACTATACCATGCTCCATTTTTTCAGTCATTACTGGACAACCCACACGAGAAGATCCTTCATGGGATGATATTCTTCTACATTAACAACCGAGGGTACTATGACAGTAACACACAAACCATTCAATCATGGTCGGACGAAGAAGACAACCGTGAACGACGGAGAGGAAGCGCCGAAGACCCAATCAAGTCTCGAACCCTTGCCCCTAACAATATTCTCAAAGTGATTAACAAGTATGCCCTCTTACTATTTCACAACTTCCAAAATTTCTTAACGACGACTTATTCTTGCAGCTTCCTGCTCCTTTTACCACGACACATCATGAATGACGCCGCTGGAATTTGCTACGAAGAGTACATGCAGGATGCCAGTCGACATTATCAGACCTGGATCAACAAAACCTACGGTTTCCAGTGGCCAGTAGAGGCCATTTGGCCCGATAGCCCCTCTAGTTCACCTTCAAGTGAAGTACCAACATTGAGGACGCTCCCCACTAAAGCCAAGCTCAAAACCAAATCCGAGTTGAACGAAGCCCAGTGTGGAGACAGTGGAATATCGGAGGAGAGCTTCTACGAGGGTCCACTGCTCAAACTTCTCTTTTCCCATGTCAAGCAGATGAACACCCAGCCGTACGAGCTGAACCTGGCCGTCATAGCGATCCTGTCCAAGTTGGCTCTCTTCCCTCACCCATACCTACATGAAATTTTGCTAAGCCCGGAAATACCTGTGGCTCCAGGTGCCACCACGTTATGGTCAGTGATGCAATTCCTTGCCCGACAACTGCTAACCGAAATTCCAAGGGTGGAAAATTTCCAGGAACGGATCAATGAAACCGGCAAGCGTTTGCTTTCGAATCCTCCTTTGTATCATAAGGATTGCGAACATGAACCTTCACCCGCGCAGGAAGAGGAAGAAGAGATCAACGATCCTCTGTTCGAGTCGATCGTTGTGTTGGAGGAGTTCTGCAAGGAGCTGGCAGCGATTGCCTTCGTCAAGTATCACCATGCAACGGAATAAATAGCTGGAAACAGCTTACTCGCCGCGAGGAATGTGCATTGTAAAACAAACAAAAACTACATAGATTAGCTGAATTTTAATTTTTTTATTTCGATACAAAATCTTTTAGTCGTGTTGAGCTCGTTGCATGAGTTTAATTCCTACCCTGCAATAGTTTAAGTATTGTGAACCTTGCTAAGTTAATGCATTAGTACTATAAAATATTGTCCTTAAGATACATGAAGGTGATATCAATATAAGCATTATCTAGTCGCATTATTTTGATAGTTTTGTCAATCGGAATGTAAAGAAATTCATACATTTGAAGTGACGCTGGTCACTTCGAGCCTCAATCGAAAGTGATGGATTTATGAAAAATATGAAACAATACGAAACGAAACGAAAACACATTGCTTCATTGGAATTCGTAACCTGCCAGCATCTCATCCATAGTGCACCTGATGCCCTGTATGAAAAGAAACCATTTGTTTTTCATCGGCCGTTGAAAAGCTGTCTAAGGGCAAAGGATGTTAAGGAGCAGATGGAAAAAGCGTGCTTCTCTTCTTAGTGACGACTACAGAATAAAAATGATAATTTATTTTTTGTATTGGTACCCAACTAGCAGAGTGCTTGTGCATGCGTGTATGGATTGCTGTATAAATGATTGAATGAAATCCAATTCCTATAATCCTATTCCAGTCGGCGCCGTTGAGATTTTCTGAGGCGAAAAATCTTAAAGAAGGTAAACTGATTTTATTTAGAATTCAAAATCTTACAGACTACTATGATTGGTTCTTACAACCACCGAGTTGCTTTGATCTCCATCATTCCTCCTCAAGTTCGGCGGACTGCAGTCCAATTCCAAAGCGCATCTTCTCCATTTTCACGCGGGCCAACGGCTTTGTTAGACCATCGGCCACCATTCGGTCACTGGGACAACAGCGAACGTCCATCACACCGTCGTGGACTATCTCCTTCACGTAGTTGTAGCGAGTGTCGATGTATTTCGTCCTTTTACTACCGCCGGTCGTTTTGAGCATTGCTAAAGACTGTATTTGATGAAATTTGGACAAACAAAATAGGTCACCAAAAATTTTCCTTGAGCCCGATTCTTTCCAAACTTTCTGGAAATAAAGTACTACTAAATGGTTAAGTTCTGACATCATTGGTTTATTGAACCTCTTCTCCCAACCTAAATGCCCGCACCTTTGCCTTGACCCCTTTCATCAAATTTTGGGCAATGCTTACTTACTTTTAACCACACTTTCTTTAGTTCAAGTTCATTTTCTATCAGTTTTGGAGTTTTAACGAGTTTTGCCTACATGATTGCCCAAAATTTTTCAATTGGGCAAAGTTCCGGAGTGTTTGGAGGGTTGACGTCTTTTGGTACAAAAACTACATTATTATCTTTGTACCAGTCTAAGACGGGCCGGGCATAGCGGCAAGATGCCAAATCCGGCCAAAACAGTGTCGGGCCATCGTGAGATCTCAAGAAGGGCAGAAGTCGTTTTTGGAGGCATTCGTCCTTGTAGATTTGTCCGTTGACGGTCCCAGAGGTGATGGAGGGCTGACTCATTTTGCCACATCCGCGGATCGCTTGCCAGACAAGGAACTTGTTGGGGAATTTCGACAGTTTCTTCTTCCGTACACTCTCCGGAACTGCCAACTTAGAGGTGGCGACGATGTGTTCCTTTCCTGGCATTTGTTTGGTGTCGGCTTTAATGTAGGTCTCATCGTCCATCACAATGCAGAACGGTTTTGTGAGCCACTCCCTGTACAGTTTTCTTGCACGAGTTTTGGCCACCGAGTTCTGTTTATCGCTCCGGTTCGGTGCCGTCTGGACCTTGTACACATGTAATCCAGAACGTTTTATTGTTTTCTGCACAAAACAAACTGAAACTTTCGCCTTTTTCGCAACATCCCTGATCGAAATGTTGGGATAACGCTTAAATTGGTTTAATACCATCCTGGCCTTCTCCGGATTTGATGTGCCACGTTTTTTGCCACTACCATTTTTCCGCTTGGTTGTCTTACGGTCCTTGAACGTTTTAATCACATGAGATACGGTTGAATGTGCGATTCCGAGCTGTTTTTCGATCCATCAATGAGAAGCGTTTGGGTTTTCGAAGTGAGTGCCCAAAATTTGTTGGCGCACTATTTCTTCATTCGAAGCCATCACTTAAATCACTCGACCGATTTTCACGAAACTCATTACACAATTGACACAACACAATGAAATACATTCAGTTAAAATTTCAATAATTTTTACCCACACGCTAAAAAGTTACGAACAATTGCGTGTGTCCAAATTTCATCGAATACAGTCTTTATACAGCTCTGGTTGTCTTCGTGGACTACTACTGGGCCAGGAACTTCTTCTCCCATGTCCTTCAGTAGCTTCAGCATCCACATCAGCTCACGGCTGGCTTCGGAAAGCGCCACGTATTCCACTTCGGTATAAGAAAGGGTGAAGCATAGTTGTTTTCGAGTTGCCCAACTGACTGATCCTCCGAGATGGAAGACGAAACCGGTGTTCGATTTCCAGTCTGCTTTGTTACCCCTCCCAGTCCGCATCGACGTATGCTTCTAGCGGTTCGGATGAACCCAGTTGTAGACTCAGATTTGCTGTTGACTTTACATAAGTACCGAAGCGTCCTTTTTCTTCGGTTCCAATTCCGTTGGTAGACTCACTTTGCGACCTAGGATCGAGGCACTGATTGCGATATCCGGTCTCGTAATAACCGGCAACGTAAAGAAGATCGAGGCTCTGGAACTTGTCGTTCCTTGGCATGAGATCCTCCTCCTTTTGCTGTGCATTCCGGTATCCAGGATCCATCGGTATCGGAGAGCGCTTCGCATTCGTTTGTCCGAACCGTTTTGCCACTTTCTCGATATAAGATTGCTGGTTCAGGAAAAACTGTCTCAACGGATACCGAACCTGTGAGTACTGCAGAAAATCCAAATGAAGCTGTCAGGACGGCGTGGAGAAGCGGTGACCAGAAGGCTCGGACGACGATAGGCCTCCTGCTGGAGGATAATCAGCTGAACCTAATCGAGGACAGAAACACGGCGAAGGCGACCTGGGACAAGCTGAAAGGACAGCATGAGAAGGCTTGATAAGAGCAACAAACAGGAAGTGATTTTGGCCGATAGTTCTGCAGCGAAGTCGGAAGGAATCGGTTCGTGCCAGGTAACCATGCTTTCTCCGGAGTGTAAGGCATCAAAAGTAACTCTCAATGAAGTGCTGTTGGTACCGCAATTCGAATCGAACCTGGTTTCCGTGAAGAAGCTAGCGTCGCACGGAGCGACGGTTATTTTTGATGTCAACGGATGCCGAATACTGAAAGACAAGAAGGTGATTGCGGGAGTGACAGTTTCCAGGGGGCTGTACTTCATGAAGGTTGCTCAGGAAGCGCTGACCGCGAAACATACTTCCAACTGTCAGTATATGTGGCATCGTGTGCTAGGATATTGCAACAATGAAGCCGTCCGTGACTTCGTGACCAAGAACATGGCAATTGGCATCAAAATGGAAGATTGTGGCTGCCACATCGTCTATGAATGCTGTCTTGAAGGTAAGCTGATTCGTCTTCCATTTCCGAAAAAACCCGACCGAAAATCCAAACAACCGTTGGATATGATCCATACCAATGTGTGTACCTATGCGAACCGTGACACCTGGTGGATGTCGTTTTTTTCTCAACATGATTGACGACTTCACTCAGTTCACCCAACAATCAATATGCAACTAGCGATTTGAAATAGGTTCACTGTTGTAGAACCCCTAGGTCCAAAGTGCACCTTGGAGTCTGCACCTTGCAATAATTCTTGCGCTTTTCTATACTTTTTGGTACTACTATCTTTGTTGTTGTTTTGATTCGCTATGTTATTTTGACACAATACTTGAGGGTGCGTTGGTGAGAGTTACGTTATTAGGGGCGAATCATTAAGCTTGGGACCGGTGTGCTAGTACTTCCTGAGCTAAGAAATATTTTCATTTTCTTCATGACTATCCACCCGTTGGTTCACCGTCGTGTACTTCTTAAAGAAGAAATCCGAAGTTCCTCTACGGATCCAAGAGTACGTCAAGTACGTCCAGACTGAATTTGGCGGAACTCCGAAGATCATTCGTTCCGTTAATACAGCATGAAAAATTTGCATCCGGGTTACACGGTTGTATAACCCAACACTCAACGTCAACGATGATAGATCGGTGTCTCGGATGAATCTATGACCGGTGGCAGTTCGATGTCTGTCCAACTTGACTTGGTTCAATAGTTTCGCCATGAGGTCTGCCTCAATGCGATCGGTTGGTATGTAACGCAGGCAAGCGAATCATCGATCGCGTAGATCCTTGGTAAAAGCGTACTTTGTGTTCCCCAAGTGTACTAAATTCGGCCACCGTTGAGGATAGGGCGACGCACAATTGCTTTTATTTTCCCCAGTCGACAAGTCCGCCGCCAAACTTGAGCAGATGTCCGGAATGTGATTTTCTGTCGCCTTCGTCACCGGCCCAGTCTGCAGATGCAAACAATGATTCTTCGTGGTCATAAGGTCTTTCGTGTCCGAATCGTCAAATCAGCTTGTCGATGTACCTTGCTTTTTCGAAAGTGTAATGGTCTCCATTCTTCTTCACGTGAAGCACCATAAGGTGTCATTGAATTTGCTTGAACTCCAACAACTGCATCTTGGACGTAAATGAGGATGTATGTGTGCTTCCCTTCGTAATTGCGGATGAACAGGCACATATCGGCCCAAAACTTCAAGGTAGGTAACAACGTGGAAGCCCTCCTTTCGGACATTGAGAAGCAGTACGCCCGTCTGGAAAATTCCGGATTCGAAAAGAAGGAATGGCTCAAGGGAGCACTGTTTTTACGGAGACTTCCGGAGTCGTTCAATCCGTTGACAACAGCTTTGGAAGCACTCGTATCGATAAGAGTGTGCGAGGAGATTTGGACCGTCGATGGCAAGGTGATTCGTACGGCAGGCGTCAGTGAATGTTACATTCTATGCGTAAATGATCATAATGAGAAAGTGTCGGTTACGTTGACCGCTGTGATTTTTCTCTGGGACTAGAAGGAACAGTTGATTTCCGTGACGCAACTCGCTGAAAAAGGTTCCCGTACAGAATTTGACGCGGACCAGTGTCGGTTGACGTATAACGGGTAGGTAATTCCTTCTGCGAATCGAACGGGTGGCATGTATCAACTGAATGTGATGGAAAACCGTTACTGATGAGTGATAAGCACCATAACGCAGGTTGTCTGCACATGTGTCATCATGGATTAGGCCATCGAGATCCGGATGTGATTTGCGAGCGCCGTAATTTTGCCTCTGCAATGAAGGACAAAATGTGCAGAATCCGGCAGACATGTGAGTGCTGCATCCAAGGAAAAATAGCACGGCCATCGTTACCCCAACCGGCCGAGTAGAACTCGAACTAGAAGTTTTAAAACGAGCGGAGGCCATTTGCTTTGGCAACTTGTATCTTTCAATTTCAAAGCCTGCCGTTGCCCTATACGGAACTATCAATACACTTTCTCTTCATGTCTACTCGTTATAGCAATAAATTACTGTCCACTCCTAGCGCTTCGCATGGAGATGAGAAATTATCTGCTTCTGCCAACTTCATCAAAGATCATTGCCCAGTGCGTACAAGCACACGGTAAAGTTGCTTCTTCCGCGCTCCATAGTTTTCGATGTTTTTCGCAGCTAAATTGCAGTAGTTCGGTTTAATTTTTTCTCGGCTAAAAAACCACCGCGGTGGTCGAGTTTTTTTTTTTGTTTCTTGAAGAAGAAAACGCGTGTGAAAGCTGTGCAATAACGCAATCCGAACGACTAAGGAATTGATTGCAATTGGCAGTCGTCAAGCCATTTTGCCCATCAGCATCTCTGCGTGTTCACGCACACCATCAGCTCATCAAGTGATAGCCTAGTCGTCCCACTTCATCTGCTGCAGCAGGTCATCGATCCACACTCGTTGCGCTTCACACCTCACCAACGTTCGCCACCCGGCAGCAGCGGCGGCGGCAGCAGCAGCAGCTCAGTTATACATATAAGATAAGTTTTTTGTTTCTCTTGTTCTCTCTTCAATACACTGTACATTCATTTTGTTGTGTTGTTTTTAGCTTTAGTTTGTGTCTGTTTTGTCATTGTTTCAGTGGTTGAGCGTTTAAAGCTCCCACGGGTGAATCATGGATGATTTGTCGGAGGATGATTCATCCATGACACCAAATGTTGAGGTGTCTCCTAAAGCCACCCGTTCACGGGCTTATCCAGCTGATTCAGCTGGCCCATGGGTTGTCTATTTTCAGCCCAAAACGAAACCACTGAACATATATCAGATTTCAAATGATCTGACAAAACGTTTCTCGGCCGTGACCGAGATAATTAAGAGTGAGACCCAATAAATTAAGGATCGTTGTGTCCAACCTAAAACAAGCTAACGAGATTGCTGTCTCTCAGTTTTTTACACTGGAATATTTAGTTTACATCCCAGCTCGGGGTATTGAGATACAAGGTGTGGTCTCCGAAGCGAGTTTGACCCCCGAGATCCTGAAGAAGCAGGGGGTTGGTCGCTTTAAGAACCCTCTGCTTCCTTCAATCGAGATACTCGATGTGCAGAAACTAGGCACAGTATCGTTTAGTGAGGGTAAAAGAAATTTACCCACTCAGACTCGTTTCGTGTGACCTTCTCTGGTTCAGCCCCTCCCTCAATACGTCGAGTTGGGAAAACTTCGACTACCTGTGCGCTTGTTTGTACCACGGGTAATGATCTGCCAAAAATGCCAGCAGATGGGACATACGACCTCCCACTGCGGCAATAAGGCACGCTGCTCAAATTGCGAGGAGAAACATGAGGATGGCGCCTGCGCAGACAGCACACCAAAATGCGCTTTCTGCAAGGGTACTCCTCCTCATGCTCTCTCGTCATGCCCGGCGTACAAGCAACGCGGGGAAAAATTAGAACGCTCACTTAAACAGCGTTCTGAGGCAATCTTTCGCCGAAATGGTGAAAAAGCCTCACCATCACCCGATGCCAATACAAATCCCTTTGCTCCTCTGTCAGATGACGAGTCTGACTTTGATTCGGCTGAAGAGGGAACATCGTTCACCTTTCCGGAAGGTGCTTCAAGGAAGCGAAGACGCGTCCGCCCACGGAAAGTTGCTGAAAAGAAGCCCGAGACCAGCTTGCCCAATTCAAGGAAAGGTGGAAAAAGGAAAATCCTAATCCACCTGGTTTTCGTAGTACTAACTACACCCAGGACTTTCCATCTCTCCCGGGGACATCCAAAACCCCTGAAGCCCCAATTTTAAGAACAAAAGCCCCCTCCTCTAGTGGGCTGTTCTCATTTGATGACATTGCCGAAGGTATCTTTAAGTACCTCGAGATTTCTGACCCTCTCAAAAGCATTGTTATGGCAATGCTTCCCGCTGTGAAAACTTTTTGCAGAAATTAACATTAAAGTGGCCCATCCTTGCAGCTATCATTTCCTTCGATGGATAATTTTCCAAATGAGGTCGGGGATTTGATCACTGTTCTACAGTGGAATTGTCGAAGTTTGATTCCTAAATTGGAATCTTTTAAATTTTTAGCTCACAATACCGGTTGTGATGCATTCGCTCTTTGTGAAACATGGCTCTCTTCTGAAATCGATCTTCCGATTCATGATTTCAATATTATTCGTCTTGATCGTGAGGATTCGCGTGGAGGGGAGTACTTTTGGGATCAAAAAGTGCTACTCCTTCTATAGAGTGAATTTTCCTCCTATTCCAGGTATTGAAGTTGTCGCATGTCAGGCTGTTATTAAAAATAAAAGCCTTTGCATTGCTTCCGTTTATATTCCTCCAAGAGCCTCCATTAACCGAAAACAACTCTCAGATGTTTGTTCGGTTCTTCCTGCTCCGCGGTTGGTCATGGGAGATTTTAACTCTCACGGTACAGGCTGGGGAGAACTGTACGATGACAACCGTTCTTCTTTGATATATGACCTCTGTGACAACTTCAATATGACAGTTCTCAACAATGGAGAAGTAACACGTTTGGCTGGTACATCCTCAGTTGGCAGTAGATTAGACCTCACACTTTGTTCGAATTCATTATCGTTGGATTGCACATGGAATGTGATTCAAGATCCCCACGGTAGTGATCACTTGCCCATAAAAATTTCGGTTGCCACCGGGTTCAATTCGTCGAAATCTGTCAACGTCACGTATGATCTTACCCGTCACATCGATTGGACAAAGTTTAGGACAGCAGTAGATGAAGCCGTAACGACGGTAGAAAGGCTTTCACCGCTGGAAGAGTATAACTTCCTCTCAACCTGATCTTAGACAGCGCGCTTCAAGCTCAAACTCGACCAGTTCCAGGGACGTCATCTCGCAGGAAACCTCCTTCTCCATGGTGGGATCAGCAATGCACCGAGGTTTACCGTAAAAAGTCCGACGCGTTTAAAGTTTTCCGTAGACGTGGAACACCTGAGCACTTCGAAGTATACACGGCTCTCGAACGCGAACTTAAGAGCCTCATCAAGGCCAAGAAACGCGGATACTGGCGAAAGTTTGTGAACGGGCTATCGCGCGAAACGTCGATGAGTACTCTTTGGAACACGGCGCGAAGGTTGCGTAACCGAACTACGAACAACGAGAGCGAAGAGTACTCGGACCAATGGATCCTCAAATTTGCGCGAAAAGTGTGTCCAGATTCTGTG
>JASCZW010003222.1:0-152707 GCA_034211315.2 Aedes japonicus | reverse complement strand
TCGAAGAAAATCTTAGCTTGCTCACGTAAATTTACATCACCATCAAATTGTATAATGTTTCTCCGACCAGATACCTATTGATTTAAAATCGATAGAGTTGGCACGAGCAAACACGATAATTGAACCCACACTAGGAAGAGCATTTCAAAACAACTCTAGAACGCAGCCATTTATGAATCCAAACGAGCGAAGAGATGGCTCTCTTCGCCTCTTTCTCGTGAGAGCGGTTGGCACTCTGATGCAAATGCGAGAGAGAAAGAGCGAGAGAGATCACTAAAACGTGGCACACTGCAACCGTCGTCAGTTTGTCTTGTTTGGTGCTGAAAAATCAACATTAGTCATTGTTAATTAGAAAATGCCTTTAGTTTGTTCAAAATGTCATACTATATAGGAAACGTTTAACAATTTGAGTTGTTATTGATGATCCTTCGTTGCCGCGCTGAAGAAGGTTCAGAAGAAAATGATTGCGTTAGACCGTGCGTCTCCATGAAATGGTGAATTGAGTGTGGGGAGCGCATCTCATTCACTTGAATACGGAAAAGTTAAATTGGTATGAAAGCGAGAGGTATACAAATATCTGCTGATCCTGCACATCCTGTGGAAGTGCTGATGAATAATGCATGTTTGCGGTAGCATTCTCCAGATACGTAGCACGCGTTACTTGCGTAGAAAATCCGTTTGTGTTGACATTGGACTTGGATGAATACAATTAAGACGATGCACCGAAGAAAGCTAAGCTACTCTTGAGCTTGAGTGCAACTTTGTGTTAGAGTATGGTATATTATGAACAGAGCGTTTTTGGTAAACTCTTCACTGATTTTATTTTCAAGAGAAGAGGAGTGTATTTAGAGCCAACATTCCAAAAGAGTGAATCTGCTTTTATAAATAATGGATTTCAATATCAATTTCTCTCAAACACAGGTCTCAGGAGCAAATACAGCACACTGCCAGGAGGAGCATTTGTTTTATCTATCGTTTGGAATCTTCTGTTTTATGGAGATATCTTCAACTTCCAAGAAAGGAACGGATAATTGTTTACAAAAGCAGTTTCGACCTAATGAAATGTTCACGCTGAATTACATGGTATAGCTAACACTCACAGTGACATTTTTGACCAAAACCACAATAAACTACTAGGTGCGTCGGCTTATCAACCATTCTGGACAACTACCTAACCATCCACTCGCAGTCGCAAACGACCCACTAATAGGTTTATGACGAAGTTATTATGTAATTACCGTTGATTATTTGTTCACCTTTAATATGGTTACACTTTCCTCATTGTACGGCTATTGTCCCGCTCACATTATCCCAAGTGTGCAACAAAGGGATATATGAAGCTTCGTATGAATGTTACCATGAATAATGGAAAGGTGCAGAGGTGGACAATAGCTGGGTTGATGAATGTGTTCTTTTCAGTGAAGGATGAAAGCTCAGGTGTGGGAGCTTCAATCGTATCATAGTGTGGCGTAGGTTGAAGGCGATGACAAATGTTTGTTGAAATACGATACGTACAATAATGTGAGCAGTATGAGTATTAACTCGGACACCCTCTGTTTGATTGTGGATTATGTGTTATGTCGGTTGGTATAAACAATCAGGATTTTTTGAACAACTGATTTCTTAACCACAGTAGGGCCTATGGGTTAATGCTTTTGGGCTAATCAGTCTACTTTCAATAGCTCAAACTAACAGCTTTAATATGACCAAAATGTTCAAAACATCGAGTTTCAAAAGTCTTCATAGGTATGTTGTTCGAAGATTGAGCTATTTCTATCAAATGGTTGGCAACAATTACCCGGAGAAGTTCCACGTTTGAATTGATATCCTGCAATCAACTTCAGATTCACTTCTTCATCGTACATAGTCTGTGGTAATCCTCCTAAGAGATTTGCACATATCAATCAACGCTCTTAAGTCAAAACACATGTTTCCAATGTTCCGAGCTCATCGACGTTTGTCAGTTTCCAATAAACCAGTCAGTGCTCCAAAACTGTTCATAAATCACGCAGCGGCAGGCAGCAAGACGAAGACGACGACGACGACGACGATAACGACGTCAGCAGCAGCATTTTCATCACCCCAAAACAGAACCGAATCATTCCGGCGCCAGAGAGCTGCAGAAAATGTTGAAGGTCACGAGCGGTGTGTCTCTCGTGCTCCGTTGGGAGCATCCTTGGACTAAGCGAACAGAAGTGCCGAGAAACACGTCTTTAATTTTAACACCTAATCCAGCATCGAGGCGAAACTTAAAGCCGCTGGGGGGTCTTTTTTACGCACAGCAGCATCCATTGGACTAGAAGGGAAACGTTAACTGCCATCATCATCAACATTGCCAGACAGAACCGGCTCGAACCTAGTGAAAACGAGTTTATCGAATCCAATCAGAGTTGCTGTCGGCGATGGACGGAGTGCTCTCCCCTTCCCGGTTGCTGGCAAATGAAACGGTTTCCGCGAAAGACTAAGCTTATAGATTTTCGAACGGAAGCTTTCCGGGGGAGAGATTTCAGGAACATTTTTAACTGGTGGTCTATGGGAATCTTCGAGCCTACCGAAAATAAGCTACATGGAAGGCAGCAAAAATATTTGCGTGGGTGGATGGTACCATCCATCTTGAGGTAGAAGCCCCGATTGTAGAAATAAAATTAAATTCATATTGGAATCAGCTGAAGGAAGTTCTTGATGATAATTGCCGTTTCGTCCATGTTAAAAATTTAATTAGGGATTTTCAATAAACTAGGAAGCCAACCCTCTCAAAACATAGGTGTTAATGAATTTGGTTCAACCAGGACCCAACTCCCGGCTTTGAAACGATGGTACGATGCTGTAACAGAGGGATTGAAAATCGTTGTGAGATTTTGGATGCCATTTGGAAAGCGATTTAGTCTATCTTTATGCAGGAACTCATTTTTAAGCGTTGGTTTGTGCAAATTTCAACAGATAAAAGGCCACGCTTTCCATGCACCACAGTTCCATGGGTTTCGACCAAAGTCTATGAGGGGGGTTGTCTGAGATTTTCAAAAATGAGTCTACGTGGTTATGATACAGTATTTTTCAAATATCTAGTAACTTAACGTCTGTGCTCCATCACAACATTTTCTATTGTGACGTGTCCAATTCAATGGGTAAATTGAACTGAAGGTGAGGTTGAAAGAAAGGGATCTTGGAGTTGAGCACACGTACCCACTGGTTGACACAAAATATTTGCCAACGTGCTTTTGCACATTTGTGCGACGATTGGTTAAGCGGCGCAAACTACCAAATCCAAAGTTGGGATGCCGTGCTGCATCAGTGCATGAACTTTTTGTTCATGAATCTGGACACTTTTCAAATCACAAAGTAGCATGCAGTTGTGAGCTTGGGAATTTGTCATATTAGCGTATAAGCGATAAATCTAAGAGAGTTGATTCATCGACTAAGTTCATCAGATATAGCTCAAATGAGCTTCAGCTAAATAAACAACTGAGTATCGTAGTCATTTATTCAATGAAATGTTCTCACTATTATCATTCGATGCTCATCTTAGCCAATAGTGTCCAATACATAGTTATAATAAACCATCGATAGCCCGCAACAATAAATCTTAGTATCTTATCATTGAAATGGCTATGCTCTTCGAACATCCGAGGGCCTACAAGGATTCTACTTATATCTTTGTTCTTAATTTTGTTTCTTTCCAGGTATCAAATAATTTATTTCTACCAAGGTTTGAAGGCAATATCTAATATCTCTCTATTTCTCAATTTTTTTAGGTAGGTAAATATTTCAGTTAGGCATGAAGATGAATTAATGTACCAGAATCTGGACGGACGCCTGCGGAGTTCGGTACAGGCGACTCGTGAGGTAGTAAGTGCCTTCAAGGACGTGGAGCAAAGTAATTGTTACCTATTGTATCCATATGATTAAAAAATATTTTCAATGGTTTTGCGTCGACCATCAGTTGAATCGGTTGAATCGGTTGTGTCGTTACTTTGTTCCGCAATATTTTGTTATTGGACTTAGCGTTTTGTCTATTGTATTGGTTGCCTATTGTTCATTGCGCGAGTGATCGAGTGTGCATGGGAAGTCGTGGTTTGCCAGGTAAGATGGGCCGGTGGAGAGGTACATAATTAATTGTGATCAAAATTATGCGTTCGCCATGCTCGTGGGGCCACCCTATCTTGTAACAAATAAACCACTGTCTTATTTTGTAAGTGACTCCAGCGGCATCCATACTATTGGTGTAGATCGGTCAAAGTTTGCTCTCAGGCGTTGAGATGAATTGGAGAAGACTTGGAGACTTGGAGAAAAAATGAATTGACTTGTTTTCCTAATGAAATACCACAATCACACTTTGTGAGTGGCTCCAAAAACATCCTTACTGTTGGTTTAAATAGGTTCAAATTGGAAATCGGTACTAATTTTCAAATATTTCACTTGACAGCTTATTGCCAATCAAAACGAAAGCTGCTGCTACCCATTCCTGTTGACTCCACTATGGGCGATTTCCATACAAGCAGGCGGACGAAAATATTTTGATCATTTTTTCTTGTTTTGTAGAGTTTTCTTTGGTTGATGTTATCAAAATATGTTGTTAATATACTTTTTTTTTAACATTTCGGGATTAACTTTTCAAAAGGGCTTAACTTTCCATTGATCGGTATTTCTTTAACTGTTTGTGCTGGCTTTCTGCTGCCTTTTCTGCTAATATACCAAGCGGCGCTGGAGAATGCATAGTAATTTCTCCGGCATGAGCGAGTACTTTATGCACAGTTGCAGGAATTTTATACCAATCGTACAATTCCAGATAAAGTCGGTAGGTATCCTTGCAATACGAATCTATTTTTTCGGGGTTTATTGGGTCTTGACAGTTGATAGCAATTAAAATATTTCTGAACCTCACCATCAATTCTTCGTCGATGTTCAGAATTCTGCTTAAAAGCTGAGGATTTGCCAATGTTCGTCGACAAACGTTACCTGTAGTACTTGTACCTGCACCACCAAATCTTAGTTGATCTACTCTGACTCCAAAATGCTCATGAAGCTGTTTCGTTATCAGTTTTTTTCTTTGTTCGTATAATTCTTTAAATGGCTGTGAAACCTGCCATTTTTTAAAACCCATTCTATATGCAATATGCAAAAGGCATTCAAAAAATCGAATCCAAGCATGAAGCGGAGATATACCGTAATGTAGAGCATCTTCGTTTGTTAAAAATCCTTCTTCAAACTTTTCTTTACTGTTCATTACATTAGGCTTTGCTCCACAGATTGGGCAATTTTGCATTGATGAACTTCCTGTAATATACGTGAGGACTTTTCCATCTATCATGCTAAGTACAAAATCAAAATCAACAAGAATTATTTTGTCATTTAAAAGCTCGACCTTCACTAGCGTCAATTCATTCATTTCTTTTTCAATGTCATTTTTTGTGGCAAGAATTACCTCCTTACTCTCTTTGATAAATTCAAGGATGATGGACCTACAAAATCGAATACTTTGAGGCATAGCATTGAACCACATAATCATTTTTCGATAATTATGCATGAATAACTGAATTGGAGTAAGTGTTGATGAAAATACGTCAGAATCATTCTGACATCCTTCTGGCAGCTTCTGGTGGTACTGAGAATACCCCGTTTAGCCATCCATACCCCAACGACATAAAAGAATTAGTTCAGCACTATCCAGCTCGTTAGAATCCATGTACTCGTTCAGCTCTGCGTCGATTATTTTCACGATTCGATGCACTGTATTGTCCAGAAGCGCCTGCAGTTTTACTCTAATTTTTGAAGCGGTTGCTTCGATGAACTCGTTGGGAGGTGCGCATTTCTTTTTTACTTCCCCGATGACGCCGTAAGGTGGAAATCGTGACGGTGATTCTCTGTGTATTAGTTCGTATTGGAATCGACTAAATCCAGCTTCGATGAAAAAACTAAAAGCTTCCTCGGGTGACATCATTCCACGTTGATCAGTTAATTGCGACAACATTTTTCTAGAATGTCCTCGATTTCTTAGAATAAGGCCGATGACTTTAACTAAATTTATCTCTTTCCTATTGTAAGTTGTCCTTCTCGCCATTACTAGAGCCTTTTCGATGCTGTCTACTTTGGGATCCAAGCTTTCGTTGTCAATGACACGTCGTTTTCCTCTTTCGCTCAGGTCAGCAAAAGGTTTTGAGGGTCTCCCACGCTTTGCAGATGACGCCGAGGTTGAAGGAGCACTTGTTCTTGTTCGATGAACTCCGCAATGCCGAAGTCTCCATTTATCCAATCCAGAGAATATGCCTCGAATCTTTCCTGTTTTCGTTGAGCTTCATTCCACTTTAGCTTGTATTTACAAGCGGTCCTATAGAGTTTATCCTGGAGACGTTCACGTTTTTCCTCCGATATAGGATAGTTTTCACAAATAAATTTAAAAGCTCTTTCAACATTCGCATTTTGCGTCAATTTAGAATCAAACAACGAAATTATAACTCTATTATCCATTTTTACACTTGCACTCAACCGTAGTTTATGAGATTTCAAATAATACACTGTCAGTATAAATAACACTCCTGGTAACAAATCGTACTCTAGGTACTTGTAGAGTATAAGCCAGCTGCCAAAAACTGATCCGATCTGATCTTTCGTTTCGTGTTTCGTCTTCTCGCATTTCGACGATGCTCTCGTTTTTTCGAACTTATGTTCGTATTTTATCGTCGATTCTCTCACTCTCTATTGCAGATTAAATGAACTGATGGAGGCGATAAATGTCCATAGCAAGATAAGTATATAAGGAAGATTTTTCTAATAAGAACGATTAGCCATTCGACTTCTATAATGCACTGGTACAAATACAAGTTTGATTTTTCTTTTACAATATATATATTTATTTTTGGCAGCTGGCTTATACTCTACAGTACTTACCATGAGCCTCAAACATTGAGTACCTAAGCGAGTCGATGGCAGCAAGGTCCACATACACGTCGGTACGAATTAACGAATTTACGAAAATTAATAAAGCAACACCAGCCAAAAACAAGACAAAATAACAAAAAGAACGTAAACTTTAAACTTGCATTGGAAATCATGTTGACATGAAGAAGCCCTTGTATGCGATGATAATAATACCGATTTTATTATTTATAACCAATTATAGCAGAAACTGTTTTAAACATATTTTTAATAATTTTAAATTTAAAAAAGGCTCAGCCCCTTTCAAAAAATGGTCGAAATTTTCTGTAAAGTGTTAATTTATAACTTATTTTGGTTAAACCATCGCCAGAAATTACCAATATCGCCCAAAAAAGTAAATACGTTTTCATCAACCTAAAATAATGGAATTGCACCAAAGTGGTCATATTTTTAAACCGCCTGATTTCAAAATGGCGCAAGTTTGCACAGAGTTTTCCTTCGTAATTTGTTATTATACATCCCACACTTGATTCAGAGCTGCTGGGTTATGTGGGGATATGGGGGAAAAAAAAGTTGCTGATCAACAAAGTTGAAATTTCTAATTTTTTAATGTTTTTTCTTCTCTTAAAGATTTTTTTGATTTTATTTCTGAATGACAACCTATCGTATTATTATTTTTTAAAGCTAGTTTTGTTACTTTTTCAATCATGTATAGTGAGCTAGGGGTTATCTCATAAAAACAGGTCAACATTTAACTTGAGATAAAGCGTATTTTTTCGGCAAAAAGTACGTTTTTTCGCTAACTTACAACTTTGACATCTAATATCTCAGGAATGAAAAGTGCTAGAGGCTTGAAACTTTGAAGTTTTCTTAATTTATATGTTTACTTTTGATAAAAAAATTGAAAAAAAGTTTTGGTGAAGGTCACTTTTCCGATTTTCGTCCGCCTGATATCTTATAGTGGACTCCACGGCTTTCAATAAAGCGAGTATCATGTCAACATATTCCTACCCTTTCCTTACTTGACCTGCACTCGGGCGGGGCCGATGCCGGTATTGTCTTAGTTGGGGATCACCAGTTTTGACACATTGAAGATGTTTGTAAGTTCCAAGCATCATCTGTTGGTTCTCTGTTTAATAACAGTTGATCTGGCAACAACGGAGTAGCAGCTTCGGGTGGTCAATCATTCTCATGCTCAATGAGAGTCCATTATTTTTCTATCAGGCAAACTTCTGAACAGTTAGCCGGATTGGTTATTTTTGGCACGTATTTATCCTTTTGTGCCTCATAAAAGTACATACAGCTCGAAAAACTAGTGTGACTTTCTGTTTAGAATCGTGCACGTATATGGATCGTCACAAAAAATGCATTATACACTTTGTAAAGTTCTGCGTTATTCCATACATTGCCGATAATTTTCATGCAAGTTGCTTCTTCTTGTGGAATGAAACACAATTTTACATGTTCTGATAGTTAGATTGCAATTAAAATTCAGATTTTGATTTCTGTGCGGGGCTGATTTAGCATTATGACAAGAGGCCAAATTTGACCAAAATATAGATGGAGAGTCGTGGCTTCTAATAAACAGTAGCAACCGCCTTTGGAGACATCCTTTTTCGTACACATCATTGTTGACAGTGCCGATAAAGACGAAATTTCGACCATAACTACACAGCTAAAAAGAAACACTGAATTTTCTGCATTATCTAATGCACATAATAATGGGATATTTCATGTAAATTTAAACCAGATAACGCCTAAATCCAGCCTGTTGTATGAAAGATTGCCAACAGTGTTGTATAGCGCATGAAAGACTGCAAACAATTCCGTTTTTTACGCCTACTTTGGCTTGGAATTAATCAAGGGGGAATTTTACACGCCTGTTCAAATTCATTATTTTTTTCTGTGTCCATGACCTGCCAAACCAAATACTGCTTTGGGAATTTAGACACCTTCATTGTCCAAAAATACTGTGCAATGGCGTATTGCAATATAAAAAGCCAGACTAGGATGCTATTGAAAGGTTCGAGCAAGTATGTTTCGTCGTCCATTATAGTACAAGATTTTTTTTGTAAAAATGTGTTGTAAAGCTCCTTAACGCGACTATTTGCAGTGAAATTTTGCTTGTCATTACGATTGGGCATCACTTTGTTCACCTTTGTTTATTGCCTCTGCTTTACTTTTTGCACATTTGATTTTGATTTTCCAACTTTGTGGAACTACATTCCGATACCGGTTGGGATTGTTAAGCTATTGCTAACTTGCTTACGAAGAAAAGAAGAAAGATATCATGCTGTCTGAAACGGACTCAACCATCAGGGTCGCCTCCTTTGATCTACAGAAACAGCTTTCGATACCATACCTCACCTGTGGTCAATCCTTCTAAAGGGCGATACGGTCAAAATTTGGTCAATATCAACTTGACGTATTTCTTTCAATTTTGCATTTAAAAAACCTGAACACCCCTCATTTTGAAGGTGTGTGTGTGTGTGTAGAATGTTGCTCCTATTTTGATTTTGGAATTCACTCTTCAGTTGTCAAAAGGCCGTCCAAGCAAGAAAAGCAGCGTATCAAAATTTTGCTCGCGCATCGCGAAAATCCGAGCTACTCGCACGCAAAGTTGGCAAAATCGCTAAAAGTTGCCAAATCAACCGTTACAAATGTAGTTAAAGTGTTTGGGGAACGTTTGTCGACAGCCAGGAAGTCTGGATCGGGGAAATCGAAAACCGGAAGCCGCTGAGACGACAAAGAGAGTTGCCGGTAGTTTCAAGTGAAACCCTAACCTATCTCTCCGAGATGCCGCAAATAAGCTGGGTGTATCGTCTACAACCGTGCATCGAGCCAAAAACGAGCCGGACTATCGACTTACAAGAAGGTAGTGACTCCAAATCGCGATGATAAACAAAATACGACGGCCAAAGCGCGATCCCGGAGGCTGTACACGACGATGCTCACGAAGTTTGACTGCGTGGTAATGGACGACGAAACCTACGTCAAAGCCGACTACAAGCAGCTTCCGGGACAGGAGTTTTATACGGCAAAAGGAAGAGGAAAGGTAGCAGATATTTTCAAGCACACGAAACTGTCAAAGTTCGCAAAGAAATATCTGGTTTGGCAAGCCATCTGTACCTGTGGCTTGAAAAGCAGCATTTTCATAGCTTCCGGGACTGTCAACCAAGAAATTTACGTGAAAGAGTGTTTGAATAAACGTCTGCTGCCTTTCCTGAAGAAACACGGTTGTTCCGTACTGTTTTGGCCGGATTTGGCATCTTGCCATTACGGTAAAAAGGCCATGGAGTGGTACGCCGCCAACAACGTGCAGGTGGTTCCCAAGGACAAGAACCCTCCCAACACGCCAGAGCTCCACCCAATTGAGAAATACTGGGCTATTGTCAAGCGGAACCTAAAGAAGACCAAAAAAACTGCTAAGGACGAGCAGCAGTTCAAGGCAAACTGGCTTTCTGCGGCGAAGAAGGTGGACAAGGTGGCTGTACAAAATCTGATGGCAGGGGTCAAGCGTAAGGCCCGGCAATTCGGATTTGGAAAAGCGGACGCCTAACTGAATATTTTTCCTGAATTTTATACTAATTGAACTTGAAAAAGAAATTTAATTTGATTTTTTAAATAAACGATTTCACCGATTTACACGCGTTTTCCCTTGACCAAATTTTGACCGTATCGCCCTTTATTCCAGGCAATTGTACACGTACGATTTTACCATCTACTACTACCTTGGTGAGAACACAGCATATTGCTATTTATGGGATGAGAGCAAGGCAAAACAAGGGCCCCAGGAGATCGGATCTTGTTTGCTGAAAGATCTTTCCAAGCTTCCCGAAACGGTCGAGAGTATTGTGTACTATAGTGACCGATGTATCGGTCAGAATAACATCAAACATCAAGCTGACAATGCGTTAGGTCCTACGTAACATTGAGAGATTCTCTTCGTCAACTTTCTCTCTCGTGAATAGATTGTCTATTAAACGATTTGCTGATGTTTTTGACATATTGGATCCTTAATTACACTTTATATTACCGTACTGTGTGTTGAAATACTTGAACATGTGTTCACATAGTCTTAGGAACGCAAGAAGAAAGTCTTCCAATGTTACTTAGGATCTAATGCATTGATCAGCTTGAAATATTGTTATCCAGTTTTTCATTTCATTGACTTGATGAAGGCACTTGGTAGAACACTATCGATCGTTCATGAATTTAGCAGTGGTCATTCTCATATGGAGGTCGACAGTATTCACGGAGCAATTGAGAAAGCAATACTAATATTGAAATTAGAAGAAGAATTAGTATCTTCCATTTAATTCCAACTACCTTTGCTTATCTTCGACAGATACGCGTATTTCGTCTACAATGTGCAGACTTCTTCAGTGTCTCGTACTAATAACTCGACTGTCGAGTTATTAGTACGAGACACTGAAGAAGTCTGCACATTGTAGACGAAATACGCGTATCTGTCGAAGATAAGCAAAGGTAGTTGGAATTAAATGGAAGATACTAATTCTTCTTCTAATTTCTAGTTACAGGTATTCCACTAAACAGCTCAAACCCTCTAGGACTAATATTGAGATTCTACACGATTGGGCGACCTTCATTAGTAGCATTCGTCGTAGGGTGCCGTTCGTCGTAACGGAAATGGAGTAGAAAGAATTGCCAAATTTGAAAAGTTTGGATCAAAGGTACGTCATCCCTAAAACGACATTTTGTGGTAGCCGATTCCGCATAGAACAATCGATGGTCTTTAGATCATCGTCGAAATGAAATTGCATCTGTAATTTGAAATCAGTCGAGGTATCAATGGGAGAAGATTTAAGGTAAAAAAAAGAGCAAAAGACATTCTACGAGACATTTTTGAAGTCTTTAGTTCCTCCAAAATGAGGGAGAAGGTCTAAACATTTCTTCGATGAACATTTTGATGCAGACTTGGTTGCTCCTGACGATAAGGATTAATTGTCTAATGAGTAAGTTGATTTTTAAATCTTATCGATCATATTGTATTTAAAAAAAAATATGCATGTGACTTTTCAGATTTTTTCAAAGCTGTGAGGGGAAAAGATCTTTCATGCCGGAGTGTAGTTCAACCCAACGTTTAAGTAAATGAGCTATTACATCAATCATTTAATTAAATCAATAAAACTTCGATAGACCGGTAATAAGGGGTAACCTGCTCAGTCAATTAAGGACCAACGCATCTGCTATTCTATTTGAGGTTATGCTGGGTTGCAGCAAGCACACAAATACTAATATCAGATGCGTTGGTCCGTTATTGCACGGTGAACTAATTTCATTCATATACGAATGAATTTGCTAGGTGAGTTACAAAATCAGTTCTATGCACTCACTCCTAAGAGATCCGTCAGGGAACGTAAGAAAGTAAATTAAGCATATAAAGAATGATACGCATGATATGTAAACCAGGAACTTTATTGTTATATAAGTGGGTCTAAAACTAGCATCAGGTAGTTTGTACACCCAGTTTGATTGGATAAATGTGTAACCAGTTGTTGGGGTTCTCAGATATGATTGGCTACTCTTTAATTGCATATATGCGAATTGCAAAGATGAGGCGGTTCAGGAGTACAACAATAAAGCTAAAAGGGAGCTTTGTAATCCTGACGACGTTTTACATTGAAAGCCATGTAAAAATATATCATTACACGATTGACTTGCAATTACGATTAAAAAATAAAATTCAAATTTTCAATCCCATTTTTCTCAATTTGACTCATATGGTACACATGACCTAATCCAATGTTTGGCTTGATATTACATATAATGATGATTTCTAGGGTTTTTTTTTTCACTAGGGCGAATCTAACATTAGGAAACTCTCTTTGGTTACTTTCTCTTTCATTCATATTCCAATCACCATTACGTTTTTCATTCTTCTTTTTGTAGAGTATGGTAGCCATCAGTGTTGTGTTTCGATATGTATTGAAGGTTCCCTCGAAAGTTTTATAATAGCGCTGTAATAAATGAAAGAGAGCGAGGCCGGAGAGTAACTCTCGATGATAGATTCACCCCAATGAAAAAAAATCCAACATTTGGTTATCCCCTCTATACTAAAAAAAAACGACACGTTGTTTTCACATGAAATTTCATGTAACTTCCAACTGAACACGTAACCAAATTTTCTGCAGTAAAATCAGGTAAACATTACGTGCCAGTGAATTGTACGTGAAAAATCACGTAAAATTTATGTGATTTTCACGTAGAATGTGAATTTACGTGGAAATCACGTAGCTCTGACGTGAATTCCACGTGTTTATTACTGTTTTTTTTCAGTGGACGAAAATTACGTGCGTTTCACGTGGATGTGACGTGTCGATTTTTTTGGAGTGTAGCAGTGATATGAATGGGAGTGAAAATCTTCCATCACACGGCCAGCCATTTCAACTCAGATATGAGGCGTTTTTGACTCACTTTCGTCAAAAGTGGAGTCACTCAAATTTGAGTAAATGTAACTGGGGTTGACAAATCGACAAATCAAAAACATCCATCTCATTTGAGTCGATGTTTTTGATTAGTTGACTTGTCAATACCAGCTACATTTACACAAATTTGAATGACTCCACTAATGACGAAAGTGAGTCAAAAACGACTCAAAACTGAGTTAAAACGGGTGGCCGTGCAGATGAGTGACCTTATCATTGCGAGATGGCGTCATCAATGCAGTTTTGACAGTTCAGGGAGCTTGTTTAAGTGGACTTAAAATATTTTCGGTAAGATCGGTTTAAGATTTTGTGCTCTATATTTATTATGACTGAAGTAAAGTTGCTGGGAACAGACACCATTGCTTATAATCACATCATTGCTTAGATCTAGTTGTACAGAATCCGAAAAACGCCAATGAAAAATTTCGTTTGAGCGGTCCAAATTCGAACACCTTGTAAACAAGCTCCCTGAACTGTCAAAAAAGTGAGGTTAATACATTCCGTGCAATGATCTATAGTGGCTACATCCTTATTCATCTCGCTACTCGCAGACAATGGACAAATCTAGGTTGAAAAAAGAAGAAGATACTGAGTGGTAAAAAAACTGACAGCTCCCTCAATGTATAGGACGAACATTTTAAAATGCTTCTAAAAAATTCAAATGATTAATTAAAAGCGATTTGGTGTATAATGAAAGAAAAATCCAAAACTACTCAACAAAGACATTTTCAGCAAAATAAAAACCAAATAAATATAATGCCTCTATTTTGCAACTTTGGATTGTTCTTCCATCAACACAGCAAACCGCTTTTTATTAAAAATTCATTTGAATTTACGAGAAGCATTTTAAAATGTTCATCCTATACTCTAACATGGGAGCTGTCAAATTTATCACAACTCGTTGTCTTCTTCTTTTTTCAACTTTGCTTCGTCTATAGATTTAGGCTAAGAATATAATATTTTATAAATGTTACAAAATATGTTAAGCACTGAAAATTAGCTAGAAGGCACATAATTTCCTGAAACAAATCTCCAAACAGTTGAAACCAAAGAGGAAAACTATATTGTGAATCCACTTGCTTAAACTGTAACAATGTTTATACTAACAAAGGTTAAATGAATATGGTATAAATTTAAAATTTAAATGAATAATTGTAGTAGTTAAACGCTCTACCAGCCACCCACGTAAAGTGACTTGGAAGTTTATGTTTATTTGTTAATTTTGTGGCAAGTTTCATGAGAAATTTAAGGAAAAAACATACACGAGCTACCTCGTGAGCCTGATCGCGAATCGAATTAAACTAACAAAATCTAGAGAGGACCCTTGAGCTCAATTCAGAACATAAAATCGTACTTGAAAATTTATTGAAATACATATTAAATTTATGACATCTCAATCCCGCACGAACATTCCCATAACGGAGAAGATGTTTTTTTCTTCTCCTGCGTGGGACGACACGACAACATGCTTTCCAACTTTGCTCGCTGACAAGTCAATACCATTAATGTGCGTTCTCATTCTGATTGGAATTATGTCCCAGCCCTTCCTCCTTACCCTCCCCCGAAGTACAAAAGCGCGTTCGAACATATCATCGAAAGTCACGCAAAGTCATAAAATTTATCCATTTCCGTTCGATACGAGGACACCGCTCTAATGGCAAATTGACGCTTCGAAATGCGTGCCCCGATCAAACAGCTTTTAAAACCCCATTTCTGAAAGCTGAAATCTAATTTCCTCCGCCTCGCACTTAAATATGGCATACAACGGGATGATTCCTGCTTTTCCCGGTTCGAAGACGACAACCTTCCCAGCCAGTGCGAGGAGAGAAAAAACGCTTAAGCAAATAGAAGACGCGTCCTTGGATACTAGATGCTACTGACTGCTGAACGAATAACGGACGGACGTCCTTCGCTTCATCCTTCACTGGCTTTGCGCTCTGTCTCTGTCCATGCCGAAGCTTTTTACGGTTGATCAAAATCGTGAGTTGAATTTTTTCTTTCTTTCCCTACCGTTGTTGCGTGGCAACCCTCCTGTCGGTTTCTAACAAGTTCCTCCTTTCACCGTGCCACTTTTGATTTCGTTCTATCCGGGGGAGAGGCGTGCAAACAGCCAAACGAAAGGCAAGAAAGGAAGGAACTTAATTCACCTTCATGTTATTATCGGACGATAAGGAGAAGAACAAGGGTATCTTCGTACAATGGAATGAACTATACTCGCTTATCGTTCTGGGTTGCGACCCCAAAGAGGCAGAATATTATCTATACATACGAGTATATAGCTTCTGTTAATTTCAATTTGGAGAAGATAGACAATGGATATCGAAAGGTCAACCAAACGGTTGCGTTCTGGATTGTCTATGAATATTTATAACTTGCAGAGTAAAGTCAAATAAAATGAACAACAAATGTGTCGTTTAGAATAATATGTGCAACCTTTTAATTTGGTCGGTTAGTAAATGGTACCACAGTAAATGCGACTATGTTTGATTCCCGGTACGAATTTATCGGCTTTATCATTTCTTTGACTGATGCAAGTGCCGTAACAAACTCCACAGCGTTTGAAAAGTATCATATTAGATCCTTAGGACTTCGCACAAACTGGTTGAATTTTGTTTGGGAATTCGTATGCATCATTAGTATTAGTTATGCATTTGAGCTACAGATTTTAACTGTTTACGGAAATTTTATCACATTTTTTGATTGCGGTTTACAAATGCTTCATACGTCATTTTATAAAATTATGCTGATGGAAATAGTTAGACGCACATGAATATATCAATTATATAATGATTTAATTAAACCCATACCTGCTTTCAATTAAGCTCAATCACATACCAACAACCTTCTTCAACTTTGGCTTGATCAAAGTGCAAAGCCAACACTTCGGAAGCACTGATGATGACAAGGACGTATTTTACCCGTAGCGTAGATAGTATAGAAAGATTTTGAATTCAGAACGCGGAACGCTACAAATGGAAGTGGAAACGATAGACTCGTCAGCAGAGCTCGAAAAAATTTACACCCGTCTTGAACGATGAGTAAAAAAAATATTCGGTGTGTACAATTTTCGTTCTATCAGTCACGCAATATATTCGTGTTTACTTATTTTGCTATACTCAGTCATTCCGTTGTCCTTGTGCTCCACACAACTCATTCACACCACAGCAAAGCACACGACTATTCAAGCCTCAAGAGATTTTGGTAGCTTGACTGAATGTTCTGGTAACCAGTCATTCATTTTCGCGTTCGTGAGTGATTTTTTTTTGTTGCCACAGGATTTCAAGTATTCCCGAACATGGCTGAAGGCAAAGGAAGCCAAAAGGCCAAATGGCCGAAATCGCTACCGAGTTTGTGGGGCATTTGTTCGAGAAAAGGCATTTGCAGGATCGATTCGAGAAGTTTTGGTTTTTTTCACTTCATTGATTCTCCAAATGAATGATTGTTCTTTCGTCTTCACGGTTGAACGATGAAATTGAATGAGTTGTTTGCGCTTACGTACATTCACTGCTTTCTGGAACGAATGAATGATCAAAGTAAAGCAACACAAAACAAGTTGACTCATCTTGCACAAGAGGTTCATGAAGGCAAATTTGTGTTTACTCCATGTTCGCTAGGAACAGTGCGTGATGACTAATATTTTGACTCAGTTAGGCGCACCTTTTGAGAATTGAATATGATATTTTTAAGCTCTGCTCGTCAGTAGACAGCTAACGGAGGAGTGGAAGGAAGGGGGCATATGCCCCATCTACAAGAAAGGCGGCAAATTGGATTGTGAGAACTTCCGAGCGATCCCAATTCCGAATGCAGTCTGCAAAGTGCTATCTCAGATCATCGATTCGTCGTCTATCATTTACGAATGAATTCGTGGAAGGTTATCAAGCCCGCTTCGCCAACGGCCATTCAACAACGCACCAGATCTTTACCGTATGGTAAATCCTCAGGATATGCTGAGAATTGCAGGTCCCTACGCACCACCTGTTCATCAATTTAATCAGTGTGTAAGTTTCATACCCATGAATGAAATAATCCAGATTTATTTCGAAATGGGTTATTTTTCCTCATCAATGGGTTCTCTCGAGTAAGCGTGTAGACGTTTGTTTATGAATAAAAAGTGACAGCAGTTTTATTTCATTTAGTAATCTAATTTGTGAAAGTGATAGTATTTGATCGAGTGCGAGTAAAATGGTTTTTGTGATTAAAAATGGATAAAAATGAATTATTCGTCGCTCTGAACAATGCGCTCACAAAAGCATATCCGGAGACGAAAAAAATCATTGTGCTAAACCGATACCGTGACGTTCTGGAATCAATTGAAAGGCCAAGACTCTGCAGACAAGCACGCAGCATTAGTTCGATCTAAAATACGTGAGATAGAGGTACAAGCTTTGAATCGGAAAGGAAACTGCTGCAGTATTGAGGTAAACCAGCAGCGAAGCCTTCGAAAGTTGTTGCTGATAATACATACGGTGTAACTCAAATCTGAAGGAATTCCCATCAATGTTTCATCACAACCCGGCACATCCGGTTGCGCTAAGCGTCACACAACTACACAAGAAGAGCTTAAAAGTGAGCTGAATGATTTCAACGAGATTCAACTGAATTAATGACAAGTGAAGACTTCGTGGGTTGATCAACAAGAAGATACAACTGGAGATGGATTTTAACACACGGAACAGCAGAGGAAACAGAAACGCAGGGATTCCCAACATTAAAGCAATCTCTTTGAACAACACGAGTCGAGAAAAAACAATGACATTATTGAAATTGATTTGCGATAAAGCTTCGCATGGTTCAGCAGCCCAAGGAAAACGGCAATACAAGCGTCAGAACTATTAAAACACTGGAAAAAAATAACGTCAGCTCTACAAAAGATGGGGTTCAATCTCAGCAGATCAGCAACTTACCTTCGACTACTTCCTAAGGTGTGGCCCAGTTAAAATTGGAACATAGACTATTGAGCATATTTCGAATATACATTAACTAAATAGGATTCTGTTTTAACTAAAATGATCGACTTTATGTGAACTTTAGAGGGAAAATACAAAAACAACTGGCGTACATTATCCTCATCTATCGTTTTGGCTTACTCCACTTGGTTCTCAATTCATTGATGGTTTTGACGACACTGCCATTCACCTTCAGCTTCCTTTTTTAATAATAGCCCAAAATCTCTCTATCGGTCTGAGCCGGGGACAGTTTGGTGGGATGAATTCTTTCGATATAAACTGAATCCCGTTGGTTTCATACCACTGTAGCACTGTTTTACTGTAATGACCGCTTTCAAGATCTAGCCAAAACATGACAGGTTCATTGTGGGATCTGATGAATGGCAATATTCGCTTGTTCGCTTTTGAAGACATTCCATTCTGTACAGCTCTGAATTAAAAGTCTTATCAGTGATGAAAACCTTGGTCTTTCTACCGCAGCTACAGATGCCTTACCAAATCATGTATTTAAGTGCAAATTTATCTGCGAACAAAACCTTGAATTTTGCAGGAGCATCTCCCCGAGCCGTAGCCAAGTAAAATGTTTGTCCCGGTAGCTGTTTGAAATCGGTCTTTACACAGGTTTCATCATCCATGAGGAGACAGCCATTGAATTTTGTCAACACCTGATCAAGCAGTTTTCTGGCACAGGTTCTGGCTACATTGTTCTGCTTGTGATCCCTATTTGGTTGTCTTCAGGCATGGTACGACTTGAATCCTTCCCGGAAACTTTTTGGCCAAATCGCTGTCTGAGATGTTGGGGTTTGCCTTAATGTTCTTGATGACTTTGTTCCGCAGTTGACGGTTGACAGTACCCGCCCGAAGCTTGTTTTGAGGCTTGTGATCCGTAGACAAAGTTTCCCTGTATTTTTTCAAAAAACGCCACACGGTATTTCGGTACACTCTAGCAAGTTTTGGCCCAGACCACGAAGGGTTTTCTAAATGATTGCGCATATTTATTTTTCTTCTTCTTCCATTTTGTATTTCTCTGAACGTTCGAACTGCACCGCGAAAAAACTGATGTTGTTTTTGTTATGGGGAAAACATAAGATGTCATCGTTTTCAAATACGACCACTTAGGTCGCTGTAAGAATCAAAAATGTTTGTTTCAATACTAAATGGGTTAAAACTATGCCGGTTAAATTGCTTGAAGCCAATAATGCGAAGTATAGTGAGCCCCAAGATTGACGAATTGCTTCAATAGATGGGCCAGATGAAATTGCTTTCCATAGTCAAGATCACAAAACAATGGTTGTAATAGGACTTACAGCAGCTAACAAACAAGCGTCCATGCTTATGCATGTTGAATAGAACTCCCCCAGATCACGATTGAGTTGTGGCTCATTATCTGATCCCGTTATTAATTAGGACAAGTTGAAGCAGTGGCAAACTCAGGACCCACTCATATTGTCATCCGATCGGGGAAGTACGCATCTTGTACTGTCTATTCTCGCCCAGCTTATATAGTTATCACTGTCGATAATGGTCCTGACGAAAAGCCATGATATCAAGTAACTGTTAAAAAAAAATTTTGGAACATAATCTGGATGCACTTTGTGTCACTACGAATGCTCCTGGCAGAAATGAGTTCGATCGCATTGGAAGTTGAATTCCACCTCTGAGTTTTCTGGCTTGATCATTCTTCATGATCATTTTGGTTCGCACTTGGATTCATAACTACGACCTACGCATGAAGAGCTGGAAATGCAGAATTTGAATATTGATCAGAGTAAGGGGTGATTTATCGATTGAAAGGTTGAGTACGTTGACCTGGGGATACCTTGAAAGTCTATCCAGAAACACTTGAATGCCGCGATCAAAGCTGATTCGACATGCACATCAGAATCAGCCACTATTGCCTCCAAATGGGGTATTATATGGGTATGTGGATTATAACATTGCTCGATAGCAAATATAATAATATACCGGCAGTTAATTTATTTTTTAATTTTGACAACCGTAACTATTGAAAAAACAATTTCAAAATATATTGAAAAATTTTGATTGGAAGACAACACCATCGTATTTCACCATGAAATACGCTACAAAAAACAGACTGTTAACATAAGTTGACAATTATGTCATAATGGGAGCCCCCGTTACTTAATTTTCAGTGCCGGGAGCCGCCGTTACTGAAAATAAATGTCACTTTGTGAAACTGCATGTCAGTTTGTGAAAATAAAAATCACCCATCGTCGATACAGCTGAAAAAACAACATGTTTTTTTTTAAATTAAAACCCCCTATTGTGAAATGTGATGACAACTCATATCTGATTAAAAGGTAACAAGGGCAAGATGGACTAACTATGGTCTTAAAGGGTGTCCTATATCAAATTGCATAACGCAAAAATGCGGCAGAAAATTACCTAGCAGGACCGAGGACAAATCATCAGATGTCTACAGCATGCCGAGAAATATCCTACTGGAAAAATATCATGAATTTTGATATCCATAATGCCAGGGTTTTCTATTGAAATTGTTCATAGCCACTCGAGGCTCCACAGGAACCTGTTCCAAAATGACCGGTCCGAAGACAAATAGTCAGATAGCCACAAAACGTTGAAAAATATCCTACTGGAGAAATTTCATGAATTTTGATACCCATATTGCCATGGTTTCCTTCTAAAAATGTTTATGGCAACTCTAGGTCCCATGGGATCCTGTTACAGAATGGCCGTCGTAGGAATAAGTCGGCATATGACCCACAATGGAAAAGAAAAAGTTTCTAGGAATTATTTCAAAGATGTTGACATCCATTCCCGGAAATTCGATAGCTGTTTCCAAATTGTGCCTCCTTACCGGACGGGATTTACGGGAACCAGATGAATTCAAATGGTCATTGCTGATATTGTGCTGATATTATCGGTCAATAATTGCCAGAGTTATAATCATTTGAATTTGGTGGGTACCTAGGTACCCTGTCGATCACTGAAAGATGTTTTTTTTTTGTTGAACACATAAGGGTTGAAATCGCAAGTGATAATCAAACATCAAAAAGAAATTTTCAATTCAACCAGAATGATTATTTTTATCATAATAATAACTTGTAGTAATTGTAACCTATCAATCTGAGCCTGAAAAATTACACATCATGTTCTAAATCAAAAGACACATACATTGTTTCTTCATTCGACACTCAAAATCATCCCCACCTAGATGAAATTGAATATTGATATTGACAACAGCACAGGCGATAATGAACATCCATCGACGAATGAAAAAAACTAAATAACGACTTCGAAACTCAGCGGTTGCTCTGGTTAAGAGAATACTGTCATTTCAAAATTAAAATTCACGAAGACAGTTGGTCTGTCCGTTAAGGTTGTCTTGTTTTTCAGCTTATTTGAGAGTAGCTGAGCTAATTTTCACCGGCACTGGTTGGAAGTACTCAAAATTGACACACGCCGTAAAAAGATTTCTTCCAAATTAAAGTGTTGATTACAAACTGATCCATATAATTTTAATAAAACTAAGCTACAAGCCAATTAAATATTAATTGATGAAAACGATGATACTCGCATCAATCTAGGAATGAGAATTTCTTCTACTGTCGAACAATTTGTGCAGATAAATTGTAAAAAAAAAACAGTTGCAACTGGTTTGCTTCATTTATAAAACTGTCAATTTTATGAACGGTTCATTGCAAGCAAGTAACCCACATTATGAAACAAAGCACTCAATTTAGTGGCTATAATTAAAACTGTTTCAAACTTTGGAAGAGCAAATAATTAATTCCGACACTCTCTCTGTTTTCTGCAAATTTGGGTTACAAATACGAGATTTATCTTGCCATACATCGTCAGCATGGTTACTAGGGTTTCCACTACCAAGGCATTTGCACGAAGTAAGGCATCCCAGCTTTGGATAAATCCCCATGTGCAGAGATTTGATCATGCTTGCAATACTAATTTTCTATATTCCTTACACAGACTTCTTCAGTGTCGTGTACTAATACTCGACTGACTCAACTCCAGTCGAGTATTAGTACACGACACTAAAGAAGTGTGCACATTAGTAGACGAAATACGCATAACTGCCAAGATAAGTAAAAAAGGTAGTTGAGTTAAATGGAAATAACTAATTTTTATTCTCATTTGCTAGTTACGGAACTCCTCAAACTCTCCAGGATTTAATTTCAATGTGTAGATTATTTTACCTCTTTGGAAATAAAATACAAAAATCTTACTCACTCCGAGCAGCTTAATAATACGTTCACACTACAGCAAGATACTCTATATCACGTTATATACGCAGTAGTAAGAACGTATCATAAGGCTATGGAATCTCTGACACGGTCTAAGTTTTTGTAAATGTAATTTCAAAACTTGCTCCCGTATGGCTTCCATGGTAGCTGAAAAGTATAAACAAAACGAATCGCTTATTTATCTTCAGCGACTGTCAAAAGAATACACTCAAAACGGGTATAAGCAATTCCGCTGTTAAAATTACCTTGCTGAAATAAACCAAGACTGAAAAAAGGTGACACCTATTGTATGACACACTGTAAGTAACCGTTGGCTTACCAAACAATTTATAAATTCATTCATTGGTGCTGGCATCTAAAGCTCTCATTTATAAACTGTGAAAATAGAATTTTGAAGATTTTACCGGTCTTCGGTAAAAATAAAAACGGCAATTCCTACCCTAGTCACAACAAATCACGGTGTAATGCAATCAGTATGGCAGTTGTGTAAGTGTATGAGATATACGGTGCTTAATATGAACCTAATGAATGAATAAAGTTAGACTGCCTTGCTCTAAGCGGGAGAAATGGAAGTTGGAAAGTAAATTTTATAGCGCTAACTAGAAGACACCAGTTGGAATGATTTAATTTCCGCTTCATGGGGGGGTTTGCGAGAGTAGACGATAAACTTTTCGCACATATATTTTGTGATTTCAAGTTGATTTCAGAGTTGATTCAAATAATAGCAACATTGTTGTGTCTCTACAGCTGGAATTCACCAATAAAGAACTAGTTTTATAGCTTAAACTATCCTGTAAATAGGAACTCGCCACAATGTTCATTGGACTGTCCGCACTGTAATTTAAAATTTAATGAACTTCCTCTAGAACGGGTATGTGTCCCTAGACTCAGCCTAGTATGCAGCGGTGGATTACATTTTAAGCTTTAACTCATAAAACCATTGAGCTGGAAACGATATGCAACTAGTAAAAAGTTGATTTAGATAAGCCTCATAAGACGTTTGATGTTTTGAACCAAGGAAAGTTAAACATCTTACTTTCTAAAAAAGAAAACATTCGATGTACAGTGGATGGTCTTTTTTTTAGCATTTCCAGCTTATTGCTTTCACAGTTTGATTATTGCATGCTCTCAACTCAGTATTCTAAATGCACTTCCACGGTTATGAATTGAGAGCTTTCGATGCCAGGTACCATTTTTGCATTAGTATGATTGTGTGGCAAGTACAAGGGGTATTGCCCGTTTATGGTTAGGAACAAACGCATATTTTCACACTCAAATTAAAATTAAACTGCTTTACAACACTTGAATGATTTTCACACATTATCGCTCGACCAATCTGTTTGAAAAGTTTAGAATTCATACTAAAAAGATGTTTTCTTACTGCGGTTTTGATAAGCGATTTGAATACTAATACATTTTCTTTAAATTTTTTAAGCAACACACACATTTTACTGAGTAATTAATATATAATGTCATAGTTGAGCAGTGGGGTTGTGTACAAGACGCGACCGGTTGACGTAGACTACGTTAAACCAAGTGATGCATTATAATGTCAGGGAAATTCTGTGTGGTTATTATTAGCGTTAAAAGGGTTTCAATTATCCGTGCCGGTCGCTTACCCTTACCGATAGAAGCAGTTTAAGTCACAATATGACGGGTGCTGCTCTTATGGGACATTAGACCAGCGTTTTGAAGCCAGTAAGTAAAAAAATTCTATTGTACGCTCTTGAGATATTATTTAGTGGCCCTGAAGTTTTATGAAGTCAGTATGTAGGAAAATTCTCTTGTACACTCTTTATAACTCTTTGGTGGCCCTAAAAAGGGCCTTTTGGTTTAAATGATGACACGGTCACGGTTGCACTTTTTACGATGGACTATCTTTAAGGCCTAGAAGATAGTTAAGGATCTGTTAGGGAATATAAAATTATTTAATTAATGATTGTTTTGCTCATTCTTATAATCATAATCACTTAGCATTACTAAATGTTTATTCGTATGTCATACTGTGCCTGAATGGCCTGCATCTCGGAATTCTCACCATCGCCGGAACCATCAACAATGTTTTGCATCGTTTGGGGGATTTCAGTAACGACAGGCAGCGGAGGAAATTCTATAATACGTACATACAAACATATATTTTGACTGATGCCTTGTCTCCTTTTCAACATTCACCATTTAAATGTCATACCATTCGGATCATTTGTATACAATCTGAGTTGTAGTATGCCTTTGCATAATTCAACTTCAAAGATTCAAAGAATTAGAATTTAGGCAATTTTAGCAATTCTGGATTTCAAGGGTAATAATAAACATTGAAATACTCTAGAATTCAAATTACGATAAAATTCGTTATTAGAAAATATCCGGCAGGTTTAGTGATTGTTATGAAAACACAATAATCAATTGCATCATTTTCAAATGTGTAAGCGTCTCTTAAAATGTTCAAAGTTTAAGAAGTTTTATCAAACAGAATATAACAAAAATTATCTTGCAGTTGTTGTAAGGTTATATATAAGTATATAGGGTACATGTCCCTTGGCTCTGTCGATTATGTAGCGCACGATTACAGTTTTAACTATAACTCATACAATAATTTAGCTAGAAACGATATTCAACTAGTTATACCTTTGCTAAGACATGCTTAATAAGGCGTTTGCTGTACTGAACCATGAAAAGTCACCAACTAACATTATTGAGTCGAAAACTTTCGAAGGATATCATTAAAGATACTTGTTCAAACGAATTTCAGTAAAGTTTGTTTATTTCATCGCTCCGGGCATTTATTTATATTATCGCTTCGGGCATTCGGCTATATTCGGTATACTATACGCAATATAAAGCTACTTTATAACATCTAAATGACTTTCTCATGTGATCAATCGGCCATTCCATTTCAAAACATTAAAATTCCCACTATATTCATTTAGTTATATAGGTATTGGTATGAATAAGCCCTTCGAACCGCTCACTCTTACTTTTTCATTGAAAACTTTTATAATCTACATTTTACTTTGTGATGAATACATTTGGCCATAGTTGGGAATATAAGGTTAAATGCGTACCTAAAATATGGTCTATGGTTTTCTTGTGAAATTATTATTCATGTTTCTATGTGAATATCAGGTAAATTAGGGAACCCATTATGGCTTAAACGTTAAGGAAATCGAAATATATATATATAAATATATTAGATCTCGCAGAAGAAAGAGAGTGAGTTTTATTAAATATCATTATTCTTTGCAATGGGTATGGAAGAAAAGGTTGGTTAATATATGATAAATTCTTATAAATATAAAATAAACACCTGAGAAAATAATCACGCATTAAAACATGTTCAGCGCTTTAGTTGTATCGATATCATTTGAAGGTTCATATGATGTATAAGCACGCGGCGCATGTCATCACCAGAATACAATTAATACTATGTTGAAATTTATTAAGACAGGGAGCAATAACATAGAGAGATATTCAATTGCTATGATGACATGCTCTTTGTTAAATTGATTTAAGGTGAATCGCTGCTCCATGTATGTTTTCCTATCTTTTATCTCGCTCTCGCAAACTCACCTTGCTATTTCAAATTGATAAATCTCGATTGTTAGTGAATGAACTCTATCAAAATCCTCACAGCAAGTAAGCATACAAACTGATGTGATTAAATTTTCAATATCTAGTACCGACTCTAATTTATATCAATTTTAAATGTTGAGGTAATGACTGTCATCAAGAATGATTCAACATGAGCCCTTAAATTTAATAAATATCAATTTCCTACCTCGAATTGAAGGACCTTCTCCAGCGTCCCAACTAGTTGTTGGCAACGCATTACCTCTTGCTGCTTTCAATTTCGCCCGATAACTACGAGCTCGCTCGGCATCGGTGCATGGTCGTTTCGGAGGATTTCCCGTATGTTCGCTCTTTATGCGCTTCCTGAATCTGCGCAAGCGTTCTGGATCAAATCGGTTAGGCATTCTCACTTTCATTATGTTTCTCAAAAAGTTTTCTTCCTAGAGGTAGGACTCTATCCAACGCGAATCGTTAACACAACAGAACAACTGTTTATAACACTACTAATTGGAATTTACAGAGAATGTTGGTTCGGAATATTATGTTCGACATCGAAAATGGTGTCCGTGATAGGGAATTTGGGTGGTTTAAGTTATGCGACGAAGGGAAAACAAGTTTTGCTAATACCACTGGCCGCCAATCGACAATTTGAAACGAAAATCCCAATCAAACAAACTCTCAAGCTGAGAATTTTAAATTGACAGTAGCAAAGATGGATTTGTATCTATTGTTTATTGATTTATTAATTCATCGCGGGTTGCGCCAACCAGCCAAAATTTTCCCGACAGCTCGCCCTCCATGCAGGCGTTTTTGCAGTTGCGGCGAACGAATTGGCACCATATTAGGCGCACAAACCAAACGAAATAAAAGTTTAATTCTTTTATAAACAACTCATTTGATTAAATTGGTTGTCCTCAAAAGGACAGATTATAAATTAATGGATAGCGCCAACCAGCTGGGTGAAATTTTTACCGACGGCACCGAACTTAATTTAAGATTAGTTCATTCTTGAATAATCAACTCTTTTATTTGAATTTATTGTCCTCAAAAGGACAGATTATTTCCACCTACTGCTGACTGCTACTCGCCCCCAAGGACGCTTCCCCAAACAGCAGCGTTTTCGAAGTCGCGGCGAAACAATCGCCACGATGAGGTAAGATGGCAGCTTGCACAAAACCGACGCGATTGTGCGCCCTCATAATCCGCCATTTTGCCTCATCGCGACAACCGCTGTTTGGAGAGCCTTACTACTACCACCACCAGCTGCTACGTGATCACCAGCTGCTTCTGCACCAGCTCCGCTGCCGTACAAATGAAGGCTCCATCAAATTGCAGCAATTTTTGCCACCGCGGCAGCGAAATCGCGGTGGAAAAATCGCCGCTGTGAGATTACATGGCAGCTTATGGGAGCGCACAAACCGACGCGATGCGTTTTTAATCGCGTTGTTTGTGCGCTCCCGTACGTCGCCATGTAATCTCACGAGCGGCGATTTTTCCACCGCGATTTCGCTGCCGCGGTGCGTAAAATTAGTCGTTCGAGTCATTATGACGGCGATGTAGTGCAGAGCAGCTGGTGGTCACGTAGCAGCTGGTGGTGGTAGCAAGGCTCTCCCAAACAGCGATCGTCGCGATGAGGCAAAATGGCGGATTATGAGGGCGCACATCGCGTCGGTTTTGTGCAAGCCGCCATCTTACCTCATCGTGGCGATTGTTTCGCCGCGACTTCGAAAACGCTGCAGTTTGGTGGAGCCTTGAAGCAGCTCCCAGCGACCGGCTCCCAGCGACCAGCTCCCAGCGACCAGCTCCCTGCGACCAGCTCCGCACAGCTTCAATGCTGCCTAACGACTGAGGAAAATTTTTGCTAAGTGTGCCTTCTATGCCGTTCTCAGCTGCATGCGAGACGTACATGGGGAGACAAATGATATGATTGGTTAAAGTCTCTCTCTAACACAAAGAAGAAGAAGATGATGCAAGACGTTCCTTGCTTCGATTTGAAATCTGTGATAGGAAATTTGGTAAATTTACTCTGCAAAATGACATTATAAGACATCACCTTATATTTGCGTTATTTTCAATAGTTTACTAAGGGCGCCCCCAGGGTGGAAGCGATCGCGATGCGATGCGAAGTTTGACAGATCGCGCGATGTCGCGCGACCAACCTCCGCACATTTAAACAAAGCGAAAACATAGCTAACACACCATAGTGGACGCGACGCGACTCGATGCGATGAGCGATTTCCTGCGATCGAACAGTACGTGCACTGGTTTGTCGCTCGGTGTCGCGCTATCATATATCTTCTTCTTCTTTTTTAGATTTTTTTTTTATCGAAACCAAACTGCTTCGACCTATTGTCCTAAATTTCAAAATTCTTGTGCATTATGGCGGAAGATGGATCTATCGAAGCGAATGGAAATTATATGGAGATGATTTTCGGTTCATTTTCCTCCGTGAAAAGTGCTTCTAATCGTGTTCACTATGGGTATCAAATCGCGTCGATTATCGATTCGATTAGAATCGCGTCGCATCGCGTCGCGTCGCGTCGCAATCGCTTCCACTATGGGGTCCACCTAATGATTGAGAAAAATGTTTGACAATTGAATTGGAGCGCGGTAAAATTTCCGACCGATTGAAGAAGAAATGATGTAAATCTATCGTGGATTATTTGAGTTATTCGCGTACAAAACGTACGGTTTTTCGTGACGGTCGCAAAATTTTAGATTTTCATTTGACACCCTACCCTTGCCGTAAGACGTAGTCTACGTCAAAATGTGTCCTTAAAATTGGTTCTGTGGTATTTTAATAACACCATGACCATGTTTATATGAGGACAGCTGAATCACTACTATTTTCTCTACATTTTAAAAGCTTTACTAAGTAAATCGAGTCAAATCCGTAAAATCATGATAGCTAAACAAATGTAAAAAAAAACGAAAATCTCGCTTAAGTGTACATCTATTATTTGATGAAAACAGTCTTGACTGTTTAAGAATAAATCGATCAATATGATGCCAACATGATTATGTCGACACCTTTGATACATAGGCCGAATTAAGGAGCTAGACTGGCATTGCATCCCGTTATCCTTTAGAACTATGCCTACCACTTCATGCCGGTTTCAGTTCTATGGACGCACATTACACAAAGACTGCATGGCAACTGGAAATAAATTCTTATGCAACACCACCAACACGCCACCGAAATTCTATTCCGGAAATTCCAACGTGAATCTGCGGGGTTGAAATTTCACATATGACGAATTCAACGCCATCTCATCCAGTGGTTGGCAGCACCCTCTCAGAATCTAATGAAACTTTGTGGGTTTGTAGATTATGTCTTTTCAAGCAACTTTACATACTTTGTTTTTTTTCCAAGTTATGTAGACTACCATTTGAAAAGGGCTTAAGTTTTTTGATCGATTTTTTTGAAAATCAACGTTACTCAAAAAGGAAAAGACTTACAAAAAAGTGATAATCGTCCTTATTTCTATGAATTAAAAAAAAAAATAATGTAAAATCAATTTTTACACGCTAAAAATAAATATTTTAAAATTTAATGTAAATTTTCAAAACATGGCTATCTTAGAATTGGACGAAAAGTTGTCTAAAAGTTCACCATACATTGAAAGATGGGCATTTTTAAGGAAAAAAAGTTTTTCTCACAACAAATTTTTCATGTCAACATTACTCAAAAAAGACCAAACTTACAAAAAAGTGATGTATGGATGACTTTTAGAAAATTGTCTTAGCTTTTATGAAAAAAAATTGTAAAAATTGTAAAATCGATTTTTAAACACTAAAAAAAAAATTAAATTTAAAGTCTTTTTGCGACAAATAACTAGCTTATAATTGGGCGATTTGTTACAGTATGTGTAAAAGGTAAGGGAAACATTGTGATAGAGGGGGGCTAATAAATCTAAAAGAATAGTGGACGTCATATTTGAATCGTCTTGAAATGGATATGCATCCAGTCTTATAAAATTATAAAATTCTTATTTGAAAAGACTTGATGCATATCCATTAAAAGCGACTCAAATATGACGTTATATGAATATTCTAAATACTGTTTCGAGCCTATGATAACTCATGGGTTTTTGCTTGGTAAGTGTTTTATTTTATTTATTTTTCATGTATACATCTTCACATATTAGTAGTTAACATAGTTTCTTATATTTAATTTATAAATCTTTCACATAACTAGTGAATTTCTATGCATCATCCTTTGAATTAGAAAACTTTTAGCTGAAATTTAATTTTCTGAAATAGGGAAGGTCCATTAATCATGTCACGCAGTTAGAGGGGATGGGAAGTTTGGAAAAACGTGACTACATACATACGAAAAAAATTGAAGGCCATACAAAAAACGTGACAAGGGGAGAGGGGGGGTTATTAAAAGTCAATTTTTGCGTGACGTAATAAATGAACGTTCCCATAGATATAAAGCAATGAACCTGTGTAACAGGTATTGTCTTTACGTGGTTATAGAACTCTTCAAGTTCTTCTAACATTTTTGCGTACTGTTCAGCTGATATGAAGCAGAAACTCAGTTTTGTAATACTTATACTTGACTGTTCAACTGCCCAGTCATATAGTTCCCGAGGAGTTTTGATCGTGTTTCCATAATCTTGAGCAAGGCTTGCTCTCTTTGCCATTCGCTTGAGATTACCACCAATAGCATTACATGGACCTTTCCCATGAGACGTTCCAATCCATACATGGACTTGAAAATGCACACACTGGCAAAGTTATAATGGGCTGCCGCTCCATCTGACATGAAAATAATTTTTGTGCAATATATTGCATTTTGTTTAATTAAATCTAGCAATTGTTATATAAACACTAAACTGCTATTGAGGCATGGGTCAATAATTCAGATATTATAATAAAGCTTTTGTTTTCCAATTTATTGTCCTTCTTGTAATATAATTCAAAGGTTTGGTAATAATCAGGATCAACCGCCTGATTTAATAGTATTATTGTTTATTGTTTATTGTTTATTGTTTATTGTTTATTGTTTATTGTTTATTGTTTATTGTTTATTGTTTATTGTTTATTGTTTATTGTTTATTGTTTATTGTTTATTGTTTATTGTTTATTGTTTATTGTTTATTGTTTATTGTTTATTGTTTATTGTTTATTGTTTATTGTTTATTGTTTATTGTTATTGTTTATTGTTTATTGTTTATTGTTTATTGTTTATTGTTTATTGTTTATTGCTTATTGTTTATTGTTTATTGTTTATTGTTTATTGTTTATTGTTTATTGTTTATTGTTTATTGTTTATGTTTATTGTTTATATTGTTCATGGTCTTCGATAGATTCGTACAGACTGGTTTAACTAAGGTTAATTTAACCTACGTTTTTAATCCTAATTTTAAAACTATTTTTCGAGACATTAAAATCAAAAAGGTCACAAATATCATTAAATGCTCTAAGGCAGGAACTGAGGGGATTGTTGAAGCCATAGCACGTTCTATGTCCGGGAATAGCAATGAGTGCCGAATACCGCAACTGACGGTGAGGAACGTTCAAAGGTATTTCTACGAGATGGTTCGAGCAATCGAAGGTTTTTTTTTTATAACGTCAAAGACCACCAGCCGTTGTAACTTTAATCGTCTTCCTGAGAACAGCTCCAAATCGATTAGTTGACATCGTTCCGGATAGTCAGGAAGGAAGACAGGATCGTTCCATGGTAAATGTCGCAGAGCAAACCGAATGAAGGATTTCTGCAAACGCTCAATTCGAATCACCTGAGACGTGTGGTAGTGAGCCCAGATGGGAGCAGCGTATTCTAGAATACTGCGTACCAAAGCACAGAACAGAGCTTTAAGCGTATCGGTAAACTGAGATGCATTGCGACGGATGAATCCCAGAATCGCAAAAGCTTTGGCAGTTATAGTTGAGATGTGTTCATTGAAACGAAGCTTGCAATCTATGATAACTCTCAAATCACGTATAGACTGTACACGGACTAGCGCATTAGCACCGATGGTGTACTGGTGATTGGTCGGCGTTGAACTGCGGCTAAATGTTCACCTAAAAATCACCTTGCATTTATTAATATTCACGTTCATTCCGTTGTCACTGCACCATCGCGAAAGGAAATCAATGTCTGCTTGCAAGGCAATACAGTCCAAAATCGACTTGATGACACGGAAGATTTTGAGGTCGTCGGCAAAGAGCAGCTTCCCAGATGATATTAGTTCGCACAAGTCGTTGATGAAAAGGACGAAGATCAACGGTCTTAACACACTATCCTGTGGAACTCCAGATGGTACGTTGAATGTTATGGAATGTGCAGAGTTCACCTGTACAAAGGCTTTCCTACCGGTCAAGTATGACTTTAACCAGTTGGATATCCAATCAGGGAAACCCATGTGCCTTATTTTTTCCACTGCAAATATATGCGGAACGGTATCGAACGCTTTCGAAAAATCGATGTATACCGATCTCTCGAAACAACACGTTTGTATAGCATAGTAAGTTCGTCGTTGACGAGCGATGTGGAAAAAATCCATGTTGGTAATCCGATAATATCGGATTTGCTGCTGCCAGTAAGATCTCGTGGAGTAAAGATTCGAACAGCTTACCAATACAACAAAGAATCGATATTCCGCGATAGTTTTCGACGTTGCGAATGGTGCCTGATTTGTGGATAGGAATCATTTTTGCAGTTTTCCAAGCACTGGGGAATGTTTTGTCATCCAACGAGCGATTGAAAAGTATCGTCAAGGTGAGACTAACGAATCAGTGCAGTTTTTCAGTAGAGCAGAAGGTATACCATCTACTCTAGCTCCTTTCGATCCATCTATTTTCATTAGAGCTCTCAACACTTCGTCATGGAAAAAATGCCTAAACGGAAGGCATACGTCGGTTGATGGCACATGACGGAAGCAACCAGGGATTGGTTGGGGCGATTCGGGTTGGTACACGCTTTGAAAGAAGCACGAGAAAAGGTTGGCAGCTTCGCCTGGGGAGCTAGCCGTAGCATCGCCATACTTGAAATCGTTCGGGACGCGATTATTTGCCCTTTGATCTTTCACGTACTTCCAGAATGCTGAGGGGTTTTGTTTCAAATCCGACTGTAGTTTTTGCATGTAACCTTGGTAGTTAGCTGCTACAAGCTCCTTATACACCATTTCCAAGAGGCGAAGTGATTCCCGGTTTTCGCTGCTTTTGTTGTGAAAGAACCGTATACGTGTTTTCCGCAGTCTGTTGCGCATATTTCTCAACTCGCAAGTCCACCAAGGCTTACTGCTGGCTCCACTTATAGCACTGCGACGGTGAGGGACATTCAAGTGGAGTATTTCGAACAGCTTGACGTAGAACTGAGAAACGACGGCGTCAACAGTTTGGCCTTGAAGAAGTTGTTCCCAGTCGACCAATGAGAATTCCGTATTGAGAGAGACGAAATCGCAGTGTCTAAAATTCAGATCAACAGATTCCGTCCACGAATTGGATAGAACCTGTACACAACTATGCATATCGATTTGAAATTCAACCGGGGGATGGTGAGGGTCGATAAGTAAAAGCGGCGATATAGGGTGTAGTGATTCAAAACCGACAGTTCGTAAAAGCCAGATCGAGCAGTCTGGCATTCGTGTTTGAGGTTGAGTTCAATTGCACCAGACCACAAGTGGCGATGGATTCGGTTAGTGCGAGTTCTTGTTCACTAGAGGCATTCGCTGATAGATATCCATTCACATCTTCATCGAAGGTCCACTGCAGTTGGGGAAGATTGTAATCGCCGAGAAGTAAGACGATATCGCTGGCGGACGAACGATCGGATACAGATTGAACAGCGGTAGAGTGGTTCGAATATGACACTGGATTGGAGTTCGGACGAAGGTAAATGCCGAAAATATTCAGAGCCCTGTTAGGAGCTTCACACAACTACTTGCTCTAGGTGACTGCAGTCGGATAAAACAACCTCGGAACAGTGCAACGTGGATTTTACTGCAACGAGTACCCCACCGCTTCTTGTAAGGTTGCTTGTGGATTCACTACGATCACTACGAAATAACGAGTAATCCGATGTTAGTTCCGCATCGCCTATATCGGACCGGAGCCATGTTTCGGTGAGAACAATCACGACATAATCGCAGTTCGACAATCCTAGCTTCAAATCTGATGTTTTTGTGGCACTGTAAAGCGAAAACGCATCAGGCAGACTATTGATTGATAATAGGGAGTACTTGCCTGGTAGTTGTGGTTGGAAGCCCACCTCCCCAACTCTAACAGGGCCGGGACGACTCGGATGACAGGACTCAGCAATAGGCACGACTGTTTCAGGTGGCTTGGGGGCTTCCATTATGCGATCTACATTGCGTCCCGGGATCATCATTCCGGTGGTGGGTTCGGTGGCATCGATTTGGAGGGGGAAACCATTGATGAAACCGCAATCGACTGTGTAGCTATCGACGGAATGACTGCTGGTGAACTGATGCTCCTCGACATTGGTTTCCGAAATTATTGGGTGTCATAATCCTCGAACTCTCGGAACATAAGCCCATGTGGAACAAGCCATCGCAAAATCCACGACAAGCGACATACTCAATGCCACCGATGGTAGCGTCACATTTCGTACAGTTATTTTCCATCCCGATGATAAGCGCAAAACCCGTTATTCTGGGTGCAACTGTAGTTTGGATGAATAGTTTATGACGCTGACGGACAGATGGCGGAGAGCTGGGGTAATTTCTTATGTGTGATGAACTGTTTGTTTACGAAGATGGACACAAAGAATCTCTGCACTTGGCGAACAATTATCACTACTTTCTCCAGCAAAAACACAGCAAACAACGACACGGGAAGCAGTTTCTCACAATTAGGTGATAATAAACAACGATTACGATGAGAAAACACACACGAAACGAGGATAATCAAAGGCAATTACTCCCGATAAATTATGATAAAAACAGGATCAAATTGCAACGCGTTTTGACAATAACACTCACAATTGTGCACACTAAATCACTAAATTTTATCACTAAAGTTTGAAAAAAAAAAATTATTTAAAAATAAGCCCTTTCTAAAAAACAGCCTAGTTATTTCAAACATTCAAAGACCCTTAAAAAATCCAAATTGTCATTATAATCAAATTTAATTGGTTTCTGTTTGGTTTTAGGACCAAATTAAAAGACTAGTTGGTGCGATACACAGTAAAACTTGGACATGAAAAAATTGTTGTTAGAAGAACATTTTGTTAATTAGAAATAAAAAGAAAAATTAATATTTTATTCTCATTTCTTGTTACAGGTATTCCACTAAACAGATCAAACTCTCAAGATTCAACTTGTTTTATATATCATATATTTATTATATATTTATTATATATCTATTATAATATATATATTATATCGCCTATATTAAAAACAAGCGTCCAATTCTAAGATAGTAATTTTTTGCAAATTGACATAAAATTTTAAAATATTTTTGTTTTAGGGTGTAAGAATCGATTCTACAATTGTTAAAAAAAATTCATAGAAGTAAGGACGATTTTCTAAAAGTCACTCGTACGTCGCTTTTTTGTAAGTCTGCTCCTTTTTTAGTTATGTTGATTTAAAAAAAATCGATCAAATAACTTAAGCCCTTTTCAAATGGTTGTCTAGATAAATAAAAAAAAACAAAGTATGCAAAGTTGCTTGAAAAGGCATAGTCTACACACCCACAAAGTTTTATTGAATTCTAAGAGGGTGCTGCCAACTACAAAGACGACTTGGCATGAAATTTGTCTTATGCATGCATGGATGGAATCGAGTCACAGTAAAATGAAGTGCGTTTGTAGTGTCCCCGTCAGCTTATGGATGGCTGGATCTGATGTACACTGAGGGATGAATTAATGGTGGTTTTATGGTCTGTGACAACCAATGCGAGTTATAACCTAAATTTCTGCTTACTTTATTGCATCCATTGTACTATAGGAAGCTGGACCGCGAGTGGTTGATGCAGCCGAAATGCATCGTAACGGACGATAAGACGTACATTAGAACGGACTCCAAGCAGATCCATGACCAGGAGGTTTTCGCCTGCTACCCTGCCTATGACCCACAAAGGTTACACTCTATTTTGGCCATCGTGCCATTACGCGAAACCGACGTTGTTGTTTTGGTGCCGAAGGAGACAAGTTCGCCAAACTCGCCTGAAGATTGGCTGAAAGCAAAATTCTTAGCGATTTTGAAAGGCAAGCTCCGGTAAACAGGAAAAGTCTTCAAAAACGACAAGGAAGAGTAGATGAAAGTGTGTAAGAAAGATGGCGCAAGCGTTGCACAGGATTTGATTAGTAGCGTTAAATGGAATGTACGGCATTTAACCTAGGAGAGGAGCAAATGGATCACTTAACATCGATCAATCTGTCGATTTATGTCTAATGATATAATAGGCTCGTGACTCAACAGTATTGGTACTATAATTGGTTGGGTTATTGAACGTTGTAGACATTTTTGCTTTTAATCTATAAGATGGAACAGCATTTTCACATGTTGATATTAACCCACAACACACCGTTACATTTACCACAGGAATAGAGCGTAGTTCTCCGAAACTAACCCACATACTGACCACGGATGGTCTTCACCTACTCATCAAGCCTACCTACTAATAGCACTAACAGGATCAATAATCCATGGCCCCACTAAGCTAATTGCAGTTAATTACACCCACTTCAGCTCCTTCTCTTTCGTTTTCCATAAACTGCCTATCTCATGGTCTATTCTCATCCAATATTTCAACCTCTTATCAAACTCCCATAAAACCCATCAAACACGACAAGATTAATGACCATCAAATGTCGAGGGCGGATGACTCGAAAAGTAATTCGGCCCTTCTTCAGCTCAAGGCCTAGAAGATGGACCCGACCCATCTCCACGCGGCCGGCTCTCAAAAAGTCACGGTCAGCCAATTTATCACCCCACTAGAAATCTCTGCTTCCACGAATGAATAACACCAAACACCACGTCCGTCCACTCATCATCGTATCGTCATTTTGTGACATTATCAGCACGTGCCGAGAATAAACCGGAGCGTGCTAAAGTGAATCATTTGCTGTATTTTTTCATCGATTTAAATTTAATTGGCTTCGAAGTGGAAATATTACAGCAGTGGAAATATCGCAGTGAAAAATAGTCACAATTTACTTTGGAGGCAAATCGGATTTCCGTCATGCATGGTTGGCAGCCAGCCGAGAAGAAGGTAAACATTAATTTTAATCTTCCTGCAGACTGGGCGCTTTCCGAGGAAGGAATAAAAAAAAGAAAACCCCCGTGGAAAGGAAACGGAAGTGAACCGAACTAGATCTGTCGGTTTTCTACTCTCGGATGGTTTGCTAGCACTCGTGGCAAAAGTGTAAAAAGGTGGCACTGGGTGTGTTTATAGTGACGATTATGATGATTGCCGAAGCATTTACCGAACAGCACTCATGCTGTTCGTTTTTTTTTTGTGGAAAAGTTTTCTACGATTAGGATGATTTATGCGGGTCGAAAGTGGAAATCTTTGTAGGTTTTTTTTTTCTTCTCTTTAAGGTTGGTTGTGGCTTAAGAAGTTGGTTATTTATTTATTTTGTGAAAGAAACAAAACAACGAACCATAAACCTTGACAAAGTTTGGCAGTTTAATGTCGGGTATTCAGCAACGCTTCATGAAACGTCGATAAAATCTGTTCTGTTTCTTTTAGTCGTGCTTTTTAAAAAACAGGGCTTTATTATAGAAAAACCCATTTCCAGGTTGCGCCAACAATAAGGATTCCCCCTTTTTATTGACGATTTGGCATACCCAGCATCCCAAATCGGTCTAGTATTTATTATTGGAAACTTCATTAGATCATTGAGAATTCTGAAGAAGTAATCAATTATCCCTAAGGAGTGTCTGGATAATGTCTTAAGGAAGACTTCAACATTGATCTTTATTTTGCTTATCTGTCGATATTATATTTGTGGTATCAGTAACAAATATGTGTCTTTTCATCATTGGTTAATGCAGCATTGAATAATTATTGATTGTTTCACGTCTTCTCAGACCTTTTTAGGAATTTCCACCTGGGATTGGTGTGTTCAAAAATTTATAATTTTTAAACTTCTTAAAAATGCTATATACATCCTATAACTAACCTAATTTACTATTTACAACGAATCTTCTACAGGTATACCTCGATTATATGGACCCTCAATTATATGTACCCTCGATTTTACTGGCTGTTTGAACCTTCTAAAGTGCCGAACCCGCCAAAGGCTGAAAGGCACTATAGAAAAAAAAATTGAACCTTCTAGACTCGGAGACTACAGAAACGATGGGCGTGAAAATGTGTATATATGGTTTTTTTGGGCCGGGAAAGATTTCTATGATAGTAAGAGAAGGAGGGGGCTCCCATACAAATGAAACACAAATTTCTGCATAACTCTAGAACTTATCAAGCAAATTGAAACAAATTTGGCATTTGGAGGTTTTTGAAGGCAAGAAATGTTTCAATGGTAGTTTCAGACCCCTTCCCAATCAGAAAGGGGGGGCTATTATACAAACGAAACACAAGTTTCTGCATATTTCTAGAAATAATCAAGCAAATAGAAACAATTTGGGCAGGTGGAGGTTTTTGAAGGCAAGAAATGTTCCCTAGATGACTCGAGACCCCTCCCCTTTCTGAAAGGTCATAGGGAGGGGAGCTCCCTATGAATGAAAGACACATTTTTGCATAACTCGAGAACAAATCAAGCAAATGGAACTAAATTTAGCAGGTGGAGGTTTTTGAAGGGTGCTTTTTCTAAAAGGGTGCTTCTATACAAATGAAACACAAATTTCTGCAAAACTCGAGAACTAAATGGCGAACACGATATTATTGCGACACCGAAAATGTCATGCCAACTTTCTTATAATGTTTAGAATCAAACCAAAATTTTAGGGTAGTTTTATACATATATTTACTTCAAAAATCAAAAGAAAAATTAATCGATGGAGCCTTGATTGTGAAATTGAACACATTTTCGCTTGATGCCCTCCATCAAAATCTTTACAGTGTCATATCCTTTTCGTCTTTGACTGTCTTCTTGCTCTTCCGAAGTTCCCGCTTCATCATTGCCCAGTACTGCTCCACCGGGCGCAGCTCCGAACAGTTTGGCGGATTCATGTCCTTTGGAACAAAATGAACAGAATTGGCCTCACACCACTCCAGGACACTTTTAGAATAGTGGCATGATGCCAAATCTGGCCAAAATAGCGGAGCTTCGTCGTGCTGCTGCAAGAACGGCAAAAGGCGCTTCTCGAGGCACTCAGATTTGTAGATCTCGCCATTTACTGTGCCCTTTGTCACGAAAGGCTCACTCCTCAGTCCGCAAGAGCAGATGGCCTGCCAAATGAGATATTTGGAGGCGAACTTCGACATTTTCTTCTTCTTAAATTTGTCGTCCACATAGAATTTGCTCTTGCCGGTGAAAAACTCCAACCCCGGAATTTGCTTAAAATCGGCTTTTATATACGTTTCGTCGTCCATCACACAGCAGCCATATTTTGTCAGCATCTTCTCGTAGAGCTTCCGTGCCCGAGTTTTAGCCGTCGATGGTTGCCGCTCATCGCGGTTTGGGAAGTTCTGTACCTTGTATGTACGTAATCCAGCTCTCTTCTTTGCATTCTGGACGTAGCTCTGCGACATGCCGATCTTTTAAGCCAAATCACGGCTTGAGACGCTGGGATTTGCTTTAATCATCCGCTTCACCTTTCCCTCCGTCTTTTTGTTCTCCGATCCCGGTTTTCTTCCAGCTCCTTTGCCGTAGTCCAACGTCAACCGCTCCTGGAACCACTACAACACTCTGGAGACGGTTGAATGGTGAATGTTCAACATTTTTCCCAACTGCCGGTGCGACAGGTCAGGAAATTCCAGGTGTTTGGAAAGAATTTGTTCTCTCGACTCGCGTTGGTTCACCTCCATTTTCGTTGAATCGAAAAACACGACTTCGAGTTTGACAGCATGTAAACAATACACATCAATGAGAAAGTGTGCAAAATTTGGTTGATTTTTACCCAATGGTAAAAAAGTTATGCCCTGTTGAATGTGTCGCAATAATTTCGTGTTCGCTCTTTAATCAAATTAATGGAACCAAATTTGGCACCTCCCTTATAAGGAATCGATGGCTCTAATACAAATGAAACAGAGTTTTTTTTTTGCATAATGGAAGAAGTAATCAAGCAAATCGAACCAAATTTGGCACGTGGAGGTTTTAGAAGGCAAGTAATGTTTCTACAGTGGTTTGAAACTCTTCCCCTCTTTGGAAATGTGAAAAAAATTTTTTAGCAAAATTCATTCCGAAAAAACAATAAACGCGCCAGTTCTATTCAATTTTTATTCATTTAGTTGCATGCGTAGTAAGGCTCGCACAGGGTTCAGCTAGTATGATATATTTTTAAAATTTCAAATTAAGGTATTTGGGTGCACTGTTTTCAAATGACAACAATAGGTTGGTGCTTACCTTGTTCTAATTTTGACTGTACCGCAATTGACGTCTGGTGCTGTCGTACTTCTTATCTTGCTAACTATTGTTAGAAATTTCAAAATAAGAACCAATGTCATTTTTTCCCGCGACACAAGTAGGAACGTTTCGAACTCGAAATAGTGTTGTTAGCTGTCACACACAAAGAAAGAGTATGACCGCGAACATCCGGATGTTTTGATTTAAGCGCTTAAAGTAAGTAATTTTGCCGACATTACGATTAAGATTTATTCAGGTCTTACTTTCTGACGCTACTGCTGGTTTTTCTTTTCAGAATCATCTAGAAAACACTCAAAGACCAACTGTAAAAATTTATCCGTAAGTTTTCTGCTACCTGGTCAGCCAAGTTCAAATGGCTAGCTACCAGCACAAAAGGAGAAACATTTGCGCATTGCAAGGTGTGCGATAAACACAACAGCACCACTGGAGGTGTGCCAGATGTGATTAAGCGCGAGAAAAGGGATAGTCATGTTAAGAGGGAAAAGGACCTAGCAAATAGAGTACCTAAACTTAACAGGTATGCACGGCCATCAAGAGCGACTGAGGATGCGGAAGTGCAGATGTGTGCATGGGCGGTTGACAACAACAAATTCAGATATTCAGGAGTTTACCAAACTAGCGAAAGTAGTATTTGCGGACTCGGTCCAAAAATATTCCAAAAAGTTTCTGACATTGTTGAGAATGTTCTTAGCAAAAATCATCACCAAGAGCTCATTAAAATGCTGCGGAACACTTGTTAGAGCTTACTGATCGATGAATCTACTGATATTTCCTGAAAAAAAAGAGTTGGTAATGGTAGTTCTAATACATTGTTGGGATAAAGAACAGCTTATTATAAGATACTACTTTTACCAAATGCTACCAAAAGCAAAATTTTGGAGATTTTCTAAAAAGACCAAATACCGTACAAACGAAATTAAGTGGGACTTAGACTTGGTTATCATTGGAAGCCCTCGTCAATAGAATTCTGGAAAAGTATGAGGTGATGGAGGTGTATTTTAGTTCCCAAGATTCTTCCATTGATGGGAAACAAGCCAAAAAAAATGATGTGTAATCCGCTCATCTTGTTATATCTCAACCTGCATGGATACGTCATTCCCAAAAATCAACAAACTGAACCGAATGTTTCAATCGGAAAATTCGAAAGTATACCCTTTATACCCACTGTATTCGGAAACTGAACGTTTCGTACGGACAATACTTGAAAACTGTATGAGACCTGAGTACACAGTTAACCTAAAAAATGTCGAAGATGATTTCCTAGAACCAAGGCATTACTGTGAGTTGCAAAACATGTATAGGGGAGTAACAGTGCAACACCTGCCAAAGCAATGTATTGGGAAAATTCCTGGTGAAAACACCAGTTTGTATAATTCTATAGTAAACCAAATCAAAAAGCGCCTGAGCCAGGTGGTGCAGTTTTAAAAAACATTAAGGTATTGGATACTAGAAATAATAAGCGAAAGGATTCACTTAAGAAGCTACAACTACATGTTAAAGCATTTCGCTCACTTACCGACCATTGACAATCTCCAAATACTCGATGACGATTTCCGGAAGGTACTAAAGTTGCAATGGGAAGAGGATGTCGACATTTATTATTTTGCTGGATTCTGGGGCAGAGTTTTGTCCATGCAGCGAATGGATAATAGTGCGGCGTTATCCAATCTTCGGACATTAATCCTGGTGCTCCTATGTCTGTCGCACTCATCTGATTGCTTGGAAAGAACGGTAATATGTTTAATAAGAGAATTGTTTCAATGAATTGGTTAGTGTGGGTAAGTTCGGAAGTCATGGCTATATCGAAAAGTTGATTGAAATAGATTTTCGATTCTCGTTTTGGACAACTGTTCTGCAAATTTTAATGCCGAGGAATTGAAGACTGATGCTGGTGCTATCTGGACTATGTTTCTGCTACCCAAAACCACAGCTGTAATTCAACTAATGCACAGTGGAGAAAAATGGATCCAAAATTCCATTAATTTACCGGCGCAGATTAGGAGTCCTGAAGAATAGCTAATCTTATGGGAAAAAATGCGGGGAATCGAATGGTGTTGGTTTCATTTAGGGTTGACCACAGAAGGTGTCCCATTTTGCCCATTTATCCCCTCATTTCGGATGCCAACTAGAATGATTACCCAAAAATTAACATGGTGCTACTATATTGAACCCAAATGCACATAAAATATGCTGAAAAAGCTGATGAGCTGTATGGATTAAATTTTACTTTGATTGGATGCCAGGAAGTGGCCCATTTTGCCCTTTTACTTATGAAAAAATGTCCGGAAAATCGAATGGTGATCCAAATGATTAAATCACGCTACCGACAGATCATGATGCAAAAGGTTCTTGGAAGATCAGGAGAGTTTCACGTCCATGTTAAAATGATCAATGGGATCTAGTTCCTCAAGCATCCATAAGGAAGTCCTGGAATTTGTTGTACAATTCGAAGATGTGGAAGATGTAGATGATTTACGAAATGATTTATCGATAATGAGAATGATGAATATGAAGTCCTGAAATAGTGGAACAAGTACGCAATCCTGAAGCTGACGACGAGATGACGTATAACATTATTCCAGCCTATTAGACGATGACAGCGTGCTTGTTAAATTAAAATAAAATGTATTATTCGGGTTGTATTGGAATATTTTTGTTTTGGAGTCAGAATTTTTTAGACTAGAAATCATCCTCATGGATCACTTTACATTATAAAAAGAGGAAATTTTGGCTTCGATACTTGAAAAGTATATGAAATTTTGAATCTTTAAAAAACAACAACAAAAATATTACAATAAACATTTGCTTCGAATTTAAAGTTAATTTAGTTCAATTTTAAGGATGGTTCGCGACTAAATCTGGACACCCCTAAATATATATATCTCTGAAAATACTTCATCAACGCGTGAAACATTTCACATACTGATGAACGTGTGTCTATTCATTGTGTAATATCAATTTTTGGTGATACTACATGCTTTTAGATCGAAGATGGCGTCGAAAGAAGAGCAAGAGCGAAAAGCAATTGTGTGCGGTCGCAATGAAAATCCTGATTTGTCAGTAAGAGAACTTGCAATCTAGCTTGGCTTTCCTACAAGCATTGTCCATAACGTTCTTAAATCTTTCGATACAAGTATGACAACAGCCAGGAAGGCTGAAAGCGGAACAAAAACGGATCTCAGAAACCACCAGAAGGAAGCGAAGGTAAAGCAAATATTGCAGAAGAGATCAGATTTTTCGGTGGCTAGAAAAATAATAAAGTCCCCAACTTTCGTGCATACTTCCAAGCACCGGCAAGGTATGAAGTCGATGGAGGTGAAAACTGTACCGAACCGTACTGATAAACAGGATGTGACGGGTAAAACCCGGGCTCTCGAGTTGTATTGCGAATATTTGCCGAAGTTTTCCTGCGTGATAATGGACGATGACACTTATGTGTTGGGAGACAAGACTTTAACGAGCTTCCCGGAATGTCTTATTATACTGCCAAGCAGCGGAGCGGCGTAGAGGAGCATTTTAGGATGAAGAAAAAGGCCAAGTCTCCCAGAAAATATTTGGTTTGGCAGGCAATATGTAGCTGTGGTCGAGCAAGCCTAAGCTTTATCACTAATGTGCTGGAAGACTTCAAGCAGCTTCCCGGAATGTCTTATTATACTGCCATGCAACGGAACGGCGTATAGGAGCAATTCACGACGAAGAAAAAGGCCAAGTTTATCAAAAAGTATTTGGTTTGGCAGGCAATATGCAGCTGTGGTCGAGCAAGCCTAAGCTTCGTCACTACCGGAACGGTTAACAAGAAAATAATACGTTGAGAATGTCTAAAGAACTACGTATCCATGACGCTCCCTTGCTATGCGGGCTTGATTTGGCATCTTGTTACTACGCCAAAGATGTTTTGGAATGGTAAAAGCGAATGGAGTCCATGTTGTACCGAAAGATTCGAATCCACCTAACTGCCCGGAGTTGCGACCTATCGAGGGGTATTGGGCTCTCGGGAAGAGAGAATTCTCTCAATATAAACAACAAGCTACAACTATAGAAATCTTTCGGAAATCTTGAACAAAAGCAGCTAAATCGGTTGCAGAGAAGTCTGCACAGACCCCAATGGCTGGAGTAAACTCAAAAGTTCACAGCTTCTTCAGGCAGCCTAATTAAGTAACTGTGATTATTTTAAAGATGAATTATAATGCAAATGCATCTTGGATTGAACTAACAGCAAATTTGTTTTATTCCACATTTAATCTGTCTAGATTTTGTCGCGAACAACCCTTAACATCTTTACATTGAAGTTAGTTTGTTATTTCACGAGGAATCCTTCCTTTGACGGAGTTTGTGGTATCATCTGCAACCAGGAAAAACAGCTAGAGAGAAATCAGCGTCAACATTAGATTAGGGTGAATCTGCTTTTGTAAACAATGGCTTTCTTAGTCATTTTCTCTTGAACAAAAGGTCACAAATACAAATTAAGCACTCTTTGAAGAAAATTTATCTCTTTCCGCTGATACATTCAATTTGAAGGAATTGTATTCAACTTCCGATAAATTAGCAGACAAAGTGGGGCCCAATCGTCTTCCTTGCTGCTCTTCTGATGGGATTGAAAACGTGTCTGATAGACAACCATTTAACGATACCCTACACGACTTTTGCTGAAGGTAGTTACGGGTGATTTTCACAAGATACAAAGGAAAGTTGAAGTTGCAAAGCTTGAATACAAGCCCGTCGTGCCAGACATCATCCCTTTCAACGTATAACAATGCCATGTCTGTGGATTTGCAACTTAGCTATTTCGAATGTTGTTCATCACCCGTACTAGTTGATGAGTGGTGGAATGCTCCTTCTTGAACCCAAACTGTTCCGGAAGGAGAATTTTCTGTTCCTCGATAAACTTAAGCAAACGAGAATAAATTTCTCAAACAATTTGCTCGGCGCTGTAAGGAGGTTTAAGGCGATGTTGTATGTTTCCCGGGTTGGCGGATTGGTAGGATTTTGACTTTGTTTTTTCATAAAGAGCATGAGCATGATTGACCACCCGAGGTTGCCACTCCGGTATCGCCAGATCCGCGTCATTACACAGAAAACCAACAGATGGTGCTTGGAACTAGCATACATCCTCAATGTGTAAAAACTGGTGACTTCAAACTAAGGCAGCACCGGCGCTGGCCTCGCCCAAATGCAGGTCAAATAAGGAAAGGGTAGGAATATGTTGACGTGATACTCGCTTTGAAGGAAGCCGCGGAGTCTACTGAACTTCCTCGAAAAATCACTGGGTTATTGGATAAAATGGTTGGGTTTGTAGCAGGATCCATTTTGGTAAACGGACTGCTGAATTCAGCTGACGTCTGATGCGAATAAAATATTTAACTATGTTCCTGGTTTATTATCTGTGCAGAGATGTACATTAAAATTCAAATAACCATTCAAAATTTCGCACCGATTCAATCTACTGTTACTGTTGAGACCATTCTCAAGTGCAGGTGGTTTATTTCAGTAGAATACCAAAAAAGTGTTAAAACATCGAGTTTGAGAACCGATTTGAACCAACAGTAAGGATGTTGTTGGGGCTACTCACAAGTGTGGGTGGTTTATTTCAGTGGAGTACAAGAATACGTTAAAACATCAAATTTGAGGACTGATTTAAACCAACAGTAACAATGCGGTTGGGGCTATACACAAGAATGAGGGGTTTATATCAATAGAATAAAAATTTATTTTTGAATATCGAGTTTAAGGACCGATTCGACCCGTCAGTATGGATGCTGTTGGGGCCGCTAACAAGTGTAGGTGGCTTATATCAGTAGAATTAACAGTTGTGCTAACGCAAGTGCATATTGTTGCGAAGAATTGAATCGAATCTGGATACCTAGACTAGGTCACGACACTATCGATCGCACAACATTCGAAATATTATAATATATATATAGTATTGATTTGTTTATTTAGATACAAATTAAGATATTCTATTCTGCACATGTTTAACCACATTATCATACACCCTTATTGCATATCTACCATTTCCAATATTAAACTATCAAATTAACTTAATAAGCCATAGTTAGAAAAACAAAAAAATAATTTGTCCCTTAAATTGGAGGCCTAGTTTAAGGGATAAATTATTTCTTGCATAATCTTTATTTATTTTCCCGTGTGTCAAATTTATTTGTTACTTGTGACTTTTTTCTGCAGATCCAGAATGTATTAAAATAGATTTCGAAAAAATGTAGTCAGATTTAGAACATTTGAAAATCGTGCAGATAATCTCTCAGCTTAAATAACGAAATCATGGTGGCTATAAAGTGAGGTAAATAGTTAATTTCAAACAGTTACATCACAATAAAATGATGAAAAAGTTCTGAATTGTTCAAGAACAAGTTGACCACCATGTTGTCATCGTTTAAATCTCGATTATCGCTGAGTTAAGGGCATATTTGGTACACAAGCCGAACGAAGGGGCTAGATTAACATTACATCCCCTAATCCTCTAAAGATGGGAAAAGATCAGAATTGAGTTAAATATGTTTAAACAATAACTTGTCCGGGTATAAAAAACTCGACAAAGACATTCAATAATTTAGAAACCTTGTCTGTCAACTTACACAATCGTGAGTTTGTTCTTTCCATAAATATACAATTTAACTCTAAAAATCGAGTTCATTTTCAAATTTGTCTACTTCAAGTTCCATTTATATACGGAAGACGCTCTCCTTCTGGTAGTGACTGTTGGCTTAAGGAGTGTATCGAATATAAGCTATCCACATACATTTGCGTTGTACGCATGTATTTGTGATGGTTTTTTATGCTCTGAACACTGCATGCTGTGCGTTTGACTGTCAGCTTTCTTTTGTTTACTTGTTTGTGCGGTTCAAATTCTGCGTTTTCAAAATGTCGCGTATTGAAAAGGAAGTGAAAATTAAGGTTCTGGACACATGGCTAAGTGAGAATGGTATTAGTATGCGAAAATTGGCGAAGCGGTTTGGAATTCATCATGCGAGTGTTAAAACCATCATTAATAGGTTTGGGGAACACTATTCTTTGGATGAGCTACCAGGAAGAGGCAGAAAACCCGGTTCTTCCAACCCGAAACTGGAGCAGAAAGTGGTATCTCTAATTATGAAGAACAAATCAATGTCAATACGTGATTTGGCAAAAAATCAGGAACGAGTGTCGGAATGATCCAGCGTATCAAGAGGCGAAACCACCTGAAGACCTACAAGAAGCAGAAAATCTCGAAACAAAGTGCAGAACAGAAGAAGCGAGCAGCAACAAGGGCCCGGAAATTGTGTTCGCGTCTTTTGCAGCGTCCGGATGCATGCGTTTTGATGGACGATGAGACCTATGTAAAGGAGGACTCGAAAACCCTTCCAGGTTCACAATACTTTACTGCCGTCGTTGGGGAGATTGTGAGCGATGCGGACAGGTCGATTCAAGTGGAGAAATTCGGTCGAAAGGTACTGGTATGGCAAGCAATATGTTCCTGTGGTTTGAAGTCTACCATTTTTTACACTATCGGAACTATAAATGCGGAAATCTATCGATCTGAGTGTCTCCAGAAGAGATTGTTGCCTTTATATAAGACGCATAGTACACCTCCACTGTTTTGGCCGGATACCAAAACCACTCTCAATTGGCTTGCGGAAAAGGGTATGAATTTCGTTGAGAAAAATATCAATCCACCGTGGCGAACCAGCCCTGGTGGCGAACCAGCCCAGGAGGCTGAAAGCCACTTTAATAAAGATAAAAAAAAAATATCAATCCACCAAATTGCCTTCAGCTTCAACCCATCGAACGTTGCTGGGCAATCGTCAAGAGGGTCTTCAAGAAGACTGGTAAAGTAGCTGGAAACATGCAGGAGTTCAAAAAAATTTGGGCTCAAGCGTCCAAAAAATGCGATGCAACACTTGTCCGGAACTTGATGAAGAGCATTCGATCCAAAGTTCAAAAATTCGTGAAGGAATAACTTAAATTTCATCCGCTCTTCATTATGTTCAAGTTTAACCTCGTACAATAAAGGATCAATTTTTTGTATGAATAAAATATCGGTTTTTAATATAATTTGAAAGAAAGTTTGTGGATAGCTTATTTTCGATACACTTCTTAGAATACCAAAAAAGCGTTAAAACATCGAGTTTGATAACCGATTTAAACCAACAGTAAGGATGTTGTTGGGGCTACTCACAAGTGTGGGTGGTTTATTTCAGTGGAGTACAAGAATACGTTAAAACATCGAATTTGAGGACTGATTTAAACCAACAGTAACGATGCGGTTGGGGCTATACGCAAGAATGAGGGGTTTATATCAATAGAATAAAAAAAATTTTGAATATGGAGTTTAAGGACCGATTCAAACCATCAGTATGGATGCTGTTGGGGCCGCTAATAAATACAGGTAGCTTATATCAGTAGAATTACTAGTTGTGATAACGCAAGTGCATAATGTTGCGAAGAATTGAATCGGAACTGGAAACCTAGACCAGGCCTTGACACTATCGACCGCACAACACTCAAAATATTATAATTTATATAATATTGATTTGTTTATTTAGAACCTTTTTAAGATTTTCTATTCTGAACATTTTCAACCACACTCTCATACACCCTCATTGCATATCTACCATTTCCAATATTAAACTTTCAAATTAATTAGATAAGCTAGAAAGGCATAAAATAATTTATCCCTGAAATTTGGCCTCCGGTTTCTTGCAAAATTTTAATTTATTCTACCGTATGTCAACTTAATTTGATACTTGTGACTATTTTCTGCAGATCCAGAGTCTATTCTAATAGATATAGCAAAATTTAGTCGGATTTAGGACATTTGAATATCGTGAAGATAATCTGTCAGCTTGAATAACGAAATGATGGTGGGTATAAAGTTAGGTAAATAGTTTATTTCGAACAGTAACATCACAATAAAGTGACGAAAAGGTTGTTATTATTTGTCGATTATCGCTAAATTAATGACATATTTGGTACACACGCAGAACGAAGGGGCTAGGCTGTNATTACATCCCCCAATCCTATAAAGATGAGCAAAGATAAGAATTGAGTTAAATATGTTTTAACAATAACTTGTCCGGGTATAATAACTCGACAAAGACATTCTGAATTAATTTAGAAACCTTTTCGATCAACTTACACAATCGTGAGTTTGTTCCTTCCAGAAATATACAATTTATCTCTTAAAATCGCGTTCATTTTCAAATTTGTCTACTACAAGTTCCATTTATATACGGAAGACACTCTCCTTCTGGTAGTGAGTGTTGGCTTAATTCGATTTAATTCAGTAAATATTCATGAGTGACAGGAATAGCTCCAACGTTAAATCATAATTTTGCAACTTATCTGGGGTCTGCGGTAGCACTTCTTGAGTCACCATTAGTTTACTATGACCCGGACTCAGTCAACATAGTTTCTGGCCAACCACTCTGATGCACCTGAATACTCCAGCTGGATATTAAATAATGCTGTTACCCCCGATTGGAATACTTTGGAAAGTTTAGCAGACAAACTTAACCTTCACCATTATTCAACCTCCCCTTGAAGTGAAACTTGCAAGTCTACCCACAATAAATTAGTAACTTACCTTCCCCTGACACTTGTGCCCTAATGACTATAGCTGAATTGCACAAGTCACGTGCAAACATCTCTCCCGTGTTTTCTGATATGGAATTTCTGCGGCAGGCGAAGGAATCTGCAATATGCCTCTGATGAAGTGATAAGCTCTTAAGCTTCTTGACTGGACCGGTAATAAGCATGGGGATTATCGCATTCGCAAACTTGTCCTAGCAAGCTGCGGCAAACGATGATAATGATGATGATGATGATGATGATGAAAATTGCCTTGGTGAGAAAAATGATGACATTTAGTTAAAGAATGCTTAATCAACTCATTTTGTGGGTGTTATAATCTGGTGGAATGCTGTGTGTAACGAGACCGTTTGTTTGTTTTGGGCGTAAAACTATAAATGGAAAAACGTTGTTTACGAACTGCAGTGTTTCTCTTGACAGGTATAGTAAACAATCGGAACCTATTCATAAAATAATGCAAAAACATTGGACTTGCAAGACATCTAATACTACCGGAGAAGATTCCAACCATCAGGATTCTTTACCAGGACGTGCGCCCACGTTGTTTACCACTTTATATTCATATCCTTTCATTCACTGGAGGTAGCTAGCTACTTCTACAATCAATGCCAGGAAGATTCCTATGCGTAGACACAACGATGAGGTTCTGCTTTAATGTAAATGCATGGTAAACAAGTTCATTTGTCATGGAGCTGGGATGGGGAGGATGGATCTGCTTCGCTCCGGCCCCGAGTATCGAGAAGGGGATTTTGGAGGAATTATTATGATGTTTACTTTGTTCGTTGCGATCTACTATGGGCACAAATTGAGTGTGCTGGTTTTATTGCCACCCACGGTTCTGCGTATTTTATAGTGTCGTCGCTCAGAATACCTATTACTGACAAAGCCATAATCATAATTCATTAATAATGGGAACGTGCGGTCGGTGGTTCGCTTTGGCATTTGCAGTGCGGTAGAGGTTTTCGTATGAAACTAACTACAGCTGGGTCTCGCATAACGCAGATAGTGGTGACATTTTTCTATCCTATGCGATTTCTCCGTTGTGCTGGAGCCAAATGAGGCTGATTTTAGGACTGTGTTTTGGGTCTATGATAAGCTATGATGCTGAATATCCATTTTAGTTGATAGGAAAATCAAGTTGAACGAATCAAACAACACATCGTGTTATACTAGCACTTACTTCAGTTACTTTGAAAGGATATTTGTTTTGATGGTTGTTCCGATTTGAATGGGAAATTTTGTTGAAATATTTTATGCAGATTCGTTGTCTATACATAAGTGACACGCCGAGAGATAACCTTTCTTGCTGGGACTCCAGTTCCAAGGGAGGAAAATGGCTCGAATTAGGGTCTATGCATCTGAAATTGGGCGTATTTTTTTGTATAGGTTTGTCGTCCAGACAATAACGTATGCATTAAAAAATGCACTTATACCGGATGGCGTTAAAAAAGTAAATTAAAATAAACTAATTCAATGGTAAAAATTGGCAGTTGATTGGAACCTACACAATGGCCGGTGAAAAGATGGTTGCTGACAAGTTTTTAAGCTTTTTCGCGGCCTTAGCGATCAGGTGTTCTTTCGTTTCGTCACAACTTTTTTGGAATAGACCCTCCGTTTGAGGTTCGCCCAAAACTGTTCTATCGGTCGCAGATTGGGACGCTGGGAAGGTTGGCGATCTTCAAAGCAACGTTTATCTTCAGACGGTCCATCTCGTCCAGTAATCACATGGCCCAATGGGTCAAGGCCAGTTCCGGACTAAAACCAAATCCACGTGCGCGTAATACTTTTTGACGAAGGCCGCAACTGTCGGTAGGCAATTCGTACTGTATACTCCATCGTTTACCGCAAGCCTCGAACGAAAGACAATACTTTGTAATTTCTCTCCTGAATGCATATAGCCTGTCCACGTTAAATTTTGGAAACCAAAACAGTAGCAGCAATAAATTACACATAATTCAACATAACGGATTGTTTATTTCACAATAATAGAGTTACATCTACAGTCTACTCAGGGCAGTTTGACCTATTGTAGCTTCTACCATTTCAGGACGGATACTGCATAGTGACAAGAGGCCAAAACAGAGCTGAAAAGTCGTGGCTTCTGATACACGGTAGTAACCGCTTAGGCAGATATTCTTTCTCGTACACTTCCTTATTGATAGTGCCGATAGAGACGAAACTTCGACCACAACTGCATATGGCCTGCCAAATCAAATATTTTTTCGGAAATATGGACACCTTCATTGTCCGGCAATGCTTGGCAATGGCGGTCCCTTGCATAACGATATAAAAAGCCAGACCTGGAAGCTGTTTAAAGTCTTCGAGTGCATATGTTTTGTCGTCCATTATAATGCAGGAAAATGTTTGCAAAAAATTGGTGTCAAGCTCCTCAGCACGACATTTTGCAGTGAAATTTTGCTTGTCATCACGGTTGGGTGCCTTTTTTACTTTTTACGCCTTCAGTCCTTGCCTATGCTTCACTTTTTGTACGTAAGATTTTGACTTCCCTACTTTGCGAGCCACATTTCGCACAGAGATATTGGGATTTTTCTCAATGATGGCTACCACCTTCTTGTCGGGAGCATACCTTTGTTCCACTTCCAACCTTTCAATCAACAGTCAACCGCTGGTCAAATGATTTGGAAACATAAAACACGGTACTTTTCTGTAGTTTTAGTTTCTTGGCAAGATCGTGTAGCCATAAATTCGGATTTTGATGCCGTTTGTAAAAATGAATTTGAGCACTTCCACTTAATTCGCCGCCATTTGACTGAATGTAACAAGAATGTAAACATGTTGTACGGAAATAAAGTTGAGAGTTTCAGCTGTCACATTAGTGAAACGTTTCAACGATCCTTGAAATAATTCAAAATCTACACTGAAAGAAAAGTGTCCGAAATGGAACGTGGACAGGCTTTAATAATTTCATTTTATGTTTGGTTTCAGTTTTGAGTATTGTTTATGTGTGCTAATTGTTCCAGTGGTTGAATCTTTGCCGCTAAAAGGTGACGTGTTTCATAAAGTCACCCAATGGCTTCGTTGATACCCCCTTCCTGTCATGTAATGGTACCCGATGCTATTATATAAAACGGGCCCGCCTTGGCGAGCAGCTATCAGTGAGTGATACATATCAGCTCTAAGCTGCAGCACACTACCTAGCAGCAGTAGTGTGACAATAAGAAGAGCAGAATCATTCACGTCACCTGCAGCTAGCCATCCGCAACGACGACGAGCTGAACAAACTTTTCTCCAGTGTGACTTTTACATAGTGGTGTCCTACCAATTGTCCAGCAGTCCAAGATGACCAAAAAGAAAATTTCAATGTCGAACCATGTGTAAATAACTAATATCCGTCTTTTTCAGGACAACCAAATCAATTTGCCAACTAAAGAAGAATATGTTTGATTGAAGTTTATCTTAAGCTCATCGAAATTTTCTTTACCACGCACCGATTCAACATGGCGTTGCTTCTGGCTTGCCACCACTAACTAGTAGATGAGCAAGCGCAGGTGAAAATTTGCGAACCGGACGCGCAAGAACACGGACGAGGTAAAAACACGGGAAAACACTTCGTAACGAGAGAGCGAAGAACACGACTATCGACCATCGTTTGCGGCACTGCGTGAACTTCAAGAAGTTGCGGTAAAGGGCGATACGGTCAAAATTTGGTCAATATCAACTTGACGTATTTCTTTCAATTTTGCAGTTAAAAAACCGGAACACCCCTCATTTTGAAGGTGTGTGTGTGTAGAATGTTGTTCCTATTTTGATTTTGGAATTCACTCTTCAGTTGTCAAAATGCCGTCCAAGCAAGAAGAGCAGCGTATCAAAATTTTGCTCGCGCATCGCGAAAATCCGAGCTACTCGCACGCAAAGTTGGCAAAATCGCTAAAAGTTGCCAAATCAACCGTTTCAAATGTAATTAAAGTGTTTGGGGAACGTTTGTCGACAGCCAGGAAGTCTGGATCGGGGGGAAATCGAAAACCGGAAGCCGCTGAGACGACAAAGAGAGTTGCCGGTAGTTTCAAGCGAAACCCAAACCTATCTCTCCGAGATGCCGCAAATAAGCTGGGTGTATCGTCTACAACCGTGCATCGAGCCAAAAAACGAGCCGGACTATCGACTTACAAGAAGGTAGTGACTCCAAATCGCGATGATAAACAAAATACGACGGCCAAAGCGCGATCCCGGAGGCTGTACACGACGATGCTGACGAAGTTTGACTGCGTGGTAATGGACGACGAAACCTACGTCAAAGCCGACTACAAGCAGCTTCCGGGACAGGAGTTTTATACGGCAAAAGGAAGGGAAAGGTAGCAGATATTTTCAAGCACACGAAACTGTCAAAGTTCGCAAAGAAATATCTGGTTTGGCAAGCCATCTGTACCTGTGGCTTGAAAAGCAGCATTTTCATAGCTTCCGGGACTGTCAACCAAGAAATTTACGTGAGAGAGTGTTTGAATAAACGTCTGCTGCCTTTCCTGAAGAAACACGGTTGTTCCGTACTGTTTTGGCTGGATTTGGCATCTTGCCATTACGGTAAAAAGGCCATGGAGTGGTACGCCGCCAACAACGTGCAGGTGGTTCCCAAGGACAAGAACCCTCCCAACACGCCAGAGCTCCGCCCAATTGAGAAATACTGGGCTATTGTCAAGCGGAACCTAAAGAAGACCAAAAAAACTGCTAAGGACGAGCAGCAGTTCAAGGCAAACTGGCTTTCTGCGGCGAAGAAGGTGGACAAGGTGGCTGTACAAAATCTGATGGCAGGGGTCAAGCGTAAGGCCCGGCAATTCGGATTTGGAAAAGCGGAAGCCTAACTGAATATTTTTCCTGAATTTTATACTAATTGAACTTGAAAAAGAAATTTAATTTGATTTTTTAAATAAACGATTTCACCGATTTACACGCGTTTTCCCTTGACCAAATTTTGACCGTATCACCCTTTATGGGGATCGACTGAGGCTGGTGATCCGCGAAAAACTCTGTCACGTGTGTCTCAATGAGCACGGTGGGCAGTGCAAATTTAAGATTCGCTGTAACGTCGGCGAGAGCAGGGAGTTCCACAATACGCTTATGCATCCCGTTGGAAACGTGGTCGGGTTAAGTGCGCACATCCGGACAAACTGCACAGTGATGTTCCGAGTAGTTCCTGTTAAGCTGTACTGCGGTGCAAAGTCGGTGACTGTGTTAGCGTGTCTGGACGAAGGTGCCTCCGTCACGCTGGTGGAGAAACGGCTCGCCAATCGCCTGGGCGCGGTTGGAGTTCAAGAACGGCTGACCATCAAGTGGACGGGCAATGTCTCTAGGGTGGAGGAGTCCCGGAAGTTGAGTCTATGGATATCGGCAACTAGCGCCAGTGCCGACGGCAAGATGTTGCTGCATACTGTCCACACAGTTGGAAAACTGATGCTGCCGCACCAGAAGTTGGACTACGATGAATTTGCCGCACAGTGTAGCCTCATGCGGGGACTACCAATCGAGCTTTATGAAGGGCGACTGCAATTACTCATAGGGGCAAACAACATTCATTCGTTTGTTTCAATGGAGGCAAAAGTACGTGTCGCTAAATCGAGGTTCAATATTCCATTGAAAACAAGTTGGTTCGCCTCGTGTGCTAACGTTGATAGCATAGCCTTCAAAGAAGAGAGGCACGAAAATGCAGTACAAAGCAAAATTCAGTAAAGGGAACAGGCTTTAGTTTTAAAATCAGTCACTGGCAACAAAGCAAAATAATTTTGCAGCTGAGGGGTGTTTCTAGTACGTTGTTAAATATGGTATGAAAATAAATGAAAATAAATTCCTGAAAATTTGGTAATATTCGGATAAAAACTCGAATTTTGAGAATGAATTTTGTATGTGTGGATTTTAAATGGTACACCCTTTTATAATTTTTAGACTATGGTAGAGATGATGAAATTATAAATAACAGTGAGTGATGAATTAGTACGTTTTTTTTTAGCGAAATAACGTTTCGTTGCGTATACAAACAAAGTATCGCAGTTTTGACAGAAAAAAGTTTTGAATTTTGCAGTGAAAATATGTTTATCACGTTACAGAGTAGCCAAAACGTCTTGTATATGTTCCACTTGGTTGTGTTCACCTTAATATATGGACAAAATTGGAACTAGTTAAAAAAATGTGACAAAATGAGAAGTACATAGAAAAAGAAACGCTAACGTTAAAAGAAGTTCATCGCCATTGGAGGAAAACGAAAATAAAAAAATGTCATGTAAATTTCTGCCCCTGATAACGACAAATGCAAGCGTCCTTCAGCACAAAAGAATGAGTTGAAAGAGATGAGAAAATAAATTCAATCAAACACATTTTTCGTCGGATTGCGTATGTGTCAGTTTCATAAGACGAATTTACACGAGATCTTTCTTTACGTTCCCCGACTTTTTACAGACATGAATTACGGCTTGTATAAAATACATATTTTCTAAGTATGTACGTCTTACAGCTAGAGTAGGTTCCGTCACAAAATATTATTACAAATTTAACGCTTATGACTTAATAAATGCTTGATAGATTTTCAAGACGTTTACATCAATTGGTTGGAAATTTTCCCGCAAATCAATTCAACTACACACTACCAAAATCTCGTGTAAATTTCTGTCCCTGAGACCGACACATGCAAGCGTCCTTTAGCGCATAAGAATGTGTTGAAAGAGATGAGAAAATAAATTCAACCGAACACATCTTTTGTCAAATTGCGTATGTGTCAGTTTCAGGAGACATAATTTCACACGAAATCTTTCTTTACGTCCCACAACTATTACGATCCCCGACTTTAGGTTCCCCGACTATTTACAAATATTGATTAGCTCTCGTGTAAAATTCATAATTTCTAAGTGTGTATCAAACATTATCCATTAAAAATTTATAACAAAAATCAAAGGTGCTGTTTTATACTTTTGTTTTGTAGGCTAAATTTACTACATGCACAGTACTTTTCTATCACAGATTTCAAATGTGAGCAAGGAATATCTCATCTGCAGCAGTGAACGATATAAAAGGGGTACACTTTCGCAAATTCTCTCATTCCAGTTTGAACAAGCGACACTTTCGGTAGTGTTTTTCGGTTTATTTCGTTCGCTCTTTCGTTTGGTGCGTGGTGCACTGTTCCCTCTTGCGTTGTGTGATACACAGTCTGACCCTGGTATGGGGAAACCACCGCGCGTTGACGTCGGCACAAGTTCGACTGCACAGATAAAAAGAAACACTGAATTTTCTGCGTTATCTAATGCACATAGAGGGAATGCTAGATTTAGCAGAAAATAATGGGATATTTCATGTAAATTTAAGCCAGATAACGCCTGAATCTAGCCTGTTGTATGAAAGATTGCAAACAATATCGTTGTTTACGCTCCTTTGGCTTGGAATTACACGAGGGGAAATTTTCTGCGCTTGTTAAAATTAATTATTTTTTTCTGTGTGGGAAACGTTCCCGTTTGAATTCACCCGATGATGTGCTGTCATGTGCATTTAGCAAACAACCGGTACGCCGTTCTGGAGAACGGCGATACACCGAAAATATAGAAGAAGGAAAAATTGCCGCCGCTGTTTGTGAAGGGATTCCCAGGAGGCTTACTGGATAGGGTGTACCACTACATCAACAAGGGCCTAGATGCACAATCCAGCTCTGCTCGCAGGGCTACAAGCTGATGGTTTCAGCGCTACCCCACTACAACGCTGTCAAGGAAATATTGAAACAAATGAATGTGCAGTATTTCACGCACGACATTGAAGCCAACAAACCCTTCAAGTTGGTTTTGCGTGGCCTTCCAGACAAGAAAACGGAGGAACTGGCCGACGAGTTAAAGGCCAATGGACTAAAACCGGTGCAGATCAACAAAATGCGTCGGCATGACATCTCGAGAAACTATCGGGATCAGCTTTACCAGGTGCACTTCGAGAAGAACTTGACGTGCATGAAGGACCTCCAGAACGTCAGAGCGTTGTTCCACATCGTCGTGAAGTGGGACCGGTACCAACCGATTCACCGCGACGTCACTCAGTGCCAGAACTGCCTGATGTTTGGGCATGGCACCAAAAATTGCCACATGGCGAAGCGCTGCGTCGATAGCGGCAAACACCACGAAGCCGATGCTTGTGAGCGGATGGAGGATGCTGATCCAGTGTGTGCCAACTGCGGTGCGGCGCACAAAGCGACAAGCAGGGAATGCCCAAAGCGGGCCGAATTTGTCGCAATTCGGAAAAAATCGTCAGCCAACAACCAACTCGGCCATCGACGACGATCTGGTCCGCCTCCGGCACTCACGACCGAGAACTTTCCCGTTCTCCCAACACGACAAGTGCCACCAAACCGTCTGGTTCCCAGTCGGCCTTTGGTTCAACATCGGTTCGCAGCTGCAGCCACCCAACCATCCCAAAGCGATCTTCCAGGACCGTCGTACTCTGGTGCAACATCTGGCGCGATCGATGATTCGATGCTTTCAACGGAGGAAGTCGTTGCAATCCTGACCCAGGCCATCATCATCAAGCAATCCTGCAGAACACGTGGAGAACAAATTCAGGCGATGATTGCGTTCCTCAATGGACCGTGAAATCGTCAATATCGCCAATTGGAACGCTCGCTGAAGAGCAAGAACATCGAGTTTATCAACTTTCTCAACGAGCGGTCCATTGACATCGAAATCATCACCGAGACGCATCTCAAGCCTGAGATCAACGTGTTCCTCCCAGATTTCCGTCTGATCAGACTCGATCGAACCAGTTCCGCCGGAGGGGGAGTCGCCATCGTGCTGCGTACCTACATCAACTGCCAGATGCTTCTGAGTCTGCAGTTCCAATTCATCGAAGCCATCGGAGTCAAGGTCGAATCCACCGTCGGCCATATCACAATCATAGCGGCCTATTGTCCAAAACAAGCAAGCACAAACAACGGGACAGATATGTTCCATATGATTTTTCGGAGGAATTAGAAATCACAACTGACGAACTGTCGACCTATATCAAAACATCGAAGAACATGAAGGCCCCAGGTTTCGACAAAATTCTGAATTTGGAACTCAAGTACTTGAGTTCCCAATTCTATGAACATCTAGCATTAGTTTTTAATCAATGCCTTAGACTTAGCTAGTTCACCTCGTGCTGAAAGTCAACTAATGTCATATTCATTCGGAAACCTGGGAAAGATCCTTCATGTTCCAAGAGCTATCGACTCATCAGCCTTCTCTCGGGAGTATCAAAACTTTTCGAGAAAGCAATTTACCGTCGGCTCCTTGCATCTACCGACGAACTCAACATCCTGCTTGATGTACAGTTTGGCTTTCGACGCGGTCGATCAACAGTACAGCAACTTAATCGAGTTACTAACATCCTCAGGCAAAACAAGTCTGTTTCGAAAACATCTGCCATGGCCCTTCTTGTCGTGGAGAAGGCGTTTGACAACGTCTGGCATGATGGCCTGGTGTACAAGCTGCATCGGTTTAATCTTCCAGTCTTTCTGGTGAAGATGATAAAAAACTACTTAACAAACAGAACATTCTGTGTTTTGCTGCATGGTGCAGTTTCCGATGCGCAGGAGATTTCTGCCGGTGTTCCGCAAGGAAGCATACTAGGTCCACTTCTGTTTAACCTGTTCACCTCGGACATACCCCCACTCCCAGAAAACGGAGCTCTGTCGCTGTTTGCCGATGATATCGCAGTCCTCGACAATGGTAGGGTAGTGAGAGCGATCGCATCGAAACTGCAGCGAAGCCTGAATGTTCTGTTGAAGTATCTCACAGACTGGAAGATCTGCATCAATGCAGCGAAGACCCAGGTCATCTATTTCCACAATCGAAATCACACAGACTTGTTCCGGCTGAGGATGTTAAAATTTGTCTAAACGGCACAACAGTAGAATGGACCAATTCAGCCATCTATCTTGGCGTGACACTAGATAGCAAGCTGAACTTCAGGGAACAGGTTGATAAGACTGTCACAAAATATAACGTTGTGTGGAAGCTTATGTACCCCTTGCTACACAGAAAGTCTACATTTTCCCTGAAGAACAAGCTTGCTATCTACAAACAGATCATACTCCCGGTTATCGAGCACGGCATGTCGATCTGGAAGAGCTGCACGAAAACACACCACCTGAAACTACAGCGGGTTCAAAACAAGTTTCTCAGGATAATCCTGAACACACCTCCGCGGACGAGAACTTCTGAGATCCACCGTCTGGCTGAGATTAAAACACTCGAAGATCGTTTTAGTGAGACTATCAATAGGTACAGGACACGTTGCCATCTATCAGACCACCAAGTCATCCGGGACTTGGTACCCCAACCCTAGGATTTTTCAAATTGTTGTCATTGTAGTTAGGAAGGTTATCAAATTGTTTAAATTTCATCCACCAATCCCCATAGGGGATGATAAGTACATTAGAATAATAAATTAATGAATCACACCACAAACAAACATTAAGAAAGAACAAATATGAAGAGCCTCTTTGGCTAAACAATTGCCATATAAATATTATATGTAAAAATTGAAACAAAAAGATAAATAAAAACACATTTTTGTAGTAATTCTCTCATTTAATTTTTTGCTATAGTTTTAGTATAAAAGTATAGTTATCAAATTTTGAAACTGACAATGCCCGAAGGACTGATCTGACAAAATAATTAAAACATCAAACACACCAAACACATAAAACACTTAAACAAAGCTGAAGAGCCCATTCGGCTAAATCACTTAATTTGCATATTAGTATATAAGACAAAGAATAGAAAATAAAAAACAATTTTAGTAGTAGTAGTCAAATTAGCTCATTCGTGGTGCAGTATTTAAGCTGTGCGGAGCAACAAGTCATAATGGATTGACAACTGACGATGGCATGTACCCTGGAGGGTGTACTAGCTGGAGCGGCAAGGCACCAATTTGAATTTTGCAGCTGGCGGTGGCAACTGGCAAGCACCTTAGAAGGTGCACTGGCAACAAACCAATTGGTCAGATTGCTGATTGCGCTACAGGCTGTTGCTACCAAGCCGTTGGCTAGATAACCGTTGCTAGGCAATCATAAATTATACAATGGTGTGCTAGCCAAGCCAAATGTGGACCATTTCAAACCCGTCCTTTTCAGGACGACCAATTTAATATTAAGAGAGTTTGTTTGATTTGAATTTTTCTAACATTACTTTCCACGTTCTTACTTATTGGAAGACATCGGTAGCTAACATAATTTTTGCTTTCTCTTCGTTGCATACTATAAGCATATTGTACAATTTTCAAATGGCTCCCGTCATGAAAAATTGAAACACCGGTCGGTAATAGTTCGATCGTATCTTGATGGATTTCTTTTTGAATTTTTTGTTTTTATCAACTTGAGGTTTTTTGCCTTTATATTAACTCAAGTATTTAAAATTTCACAAATAGGAGATGAATATATTTCACGTACATATTCATCAGTCGATGTTGGAAAATTAAAAAAAAAATGTTGCGTTCCGGCAAGCAGGAAGAAATTTTCTATCACGGACAATGTTTTGATTCTAAAACATGATATTCTGAAGTAACATTATCTGCCAAATCTAACGAGTACTGTTATGAACAGTTATTCTATACGAATTCTATTCGAATATACGAAAAATCCTCCGTAACGATATTGTACCGATGCCGAGAAAGCTCGTGTTTATCGGGCGAAACTGAAAGTAGTCAGAAGTAATGAGTTGCCAACTACTGGTTGGGATGCTGGAGTAGAACCTTCAACTCAAGGACGTAACATCATTCAAATCGTTCTTAGCATTGTACAGTATAATTTTCTGACAAACAGCTGATCTAATGATCTATTAAGACCTGTTTTGATTAGACGGTAAGGGTAATAAAATGAAAATTTGAAAATAACTGAAACATAAACATTTATCGATAGATTTTCGAGATTACTCAATTTACAATATGTAATGCGATAAGGAAAATAGTCTCCAGCTGGTCGATCATATAAACACCATCACTACAGCCAGCACAACCGTTGCCCTTTCATCATAGCACAGTGGCTTCCAACCTTTTAGGGCTCGCGACCCCCTTTTTGAATCAGTAATGGCCCCGCGACCCCCTTGGAAAATTAATGTGATTTTGTTGCGTTAAAAAATAAAGAAATACATCAATTTACGATCTTTTTGATTCATTACGACATTTTATGTTATAACCAGGGAAAAACATTCCTAGTATGATTATTGCGCCTGGATTTGGGACACTAGATTTGAATTTCGGGGCTGTGTTTGAGATAACGCCAATCTCATGTCATCTTCAACGTTCAGTCTGTTTCTTGTCTTCGTTTTGATTTGAAGTAGAGTTGACAATCCGCTTTCACAAAGGTATGTTGACACGAATGGGATTAGGATCTTCAATGCCTCCATGGAAACTTTGGGGTACGAGCCATACATAGCACACCAGAACTGGCTCAGTTCCTTTTCATGAAACAAATCGCGAGACGAAGAATCGTTTTTCAGGTCCAAGTATTCATCCTGTATCTCATATGGAAGGCTACATCCAATGATGATGAAAACGGGTTGCGTACTAAAGCTGCTACTTCTTGCTTCAATTCGGGGAAATACTTCTCAAATTGCTGCTCCAGTGAATCCAAATGTGCAATAATTTCTGCTTGGAGAGCCGAAGTCAGCTCGTTTGCTCCTTTATTGGTCATATTGCACAGACGATCAAACATGGCAACATTTCCCATCTTAACTTTTCGGCGCCAATTTTTTAGATTTTTCGCGAATTCATGAAGATGATCTTGAAAATGAACAAGATTGGATTGTTTGCCCTGAAGTTTCAAATTCAGCAAATGCAGATGCTCAAAAACATCAGCTAAGTAAGCGAGACGCTCATTAAAATGTGCAAGGAAATCATTTTTCCCTTGAGCTTTCAAAAACGTTTGGATCTCATCCTTCAACTTGAAAACACGGTTGAGTACATTACTCTTCGACAACCAGCGTACGGAAGTGTAGAAAAGAAGAGCCTGACCTGAGTTCATTTCCCTGCAGAGTTCCTTGAATAAACGTGTATTCAGGGCTCCAGTTAACAATCTTTATGACCAATTCCAGTACTTTCAATAACCCTTCCGGCAACGTCTTGCTGGCAAGAGAATATCGATGGATCATGCAATGGACACCTGCGGTATGTGGGGCAAGCTCCTTGACCTTCTTCTGAAATCCAGATTCAAAAAACGCCTTGATTTTAGCCATGATATCATCACTTTTGGTAGTAGTTTCCAAGTCACAACAGAAAAGAAACTCCTCCTTTAAATCGCCAGCAGGGCATACGTACTTCACAAACACCAACAGCTGTGCACAGGAACTCACGTCCGTGGATTCATCGAGTTGAATTGCGAGTAAAGGAGATTGTTTTATTTCTTCCAGAACTTGCTCTTTCACGTCTTCGGACATATGGGCAATTCGTCTTTGCACAGTGATGTTTGATAATGAAACTTGCCGCATTTTCTTTTCAATTGCTTCCCCAAGAACCAAATTCACCATTTTCAGCATGCTAGGTTTGATCAGTTTCTCCAATCATATGAGGTTTTTTGTTTTTAGCAATTTCCAGTGCTGTCTCATATGACGCCTGCACTACTGCTGTGTTTTGTTGTTGTTGAATGCTGCCAGGGCCAGTGGCATCGAATCTCTGCCGTTTCAAGCCAGCTTCATGACGCCGAAAAAAGTCCACATCCTTAGTACTATGCTTGGAATGCTTGGTATCCAAATGCTGTTTCAATTTTGATGGCTTCATTGATTCAACACTCAACACAACGCCACAAAGCACGCACTGTGGCTTATCGATGCCATTAACGATTATAGTTGTGAAACCGAATTTCATATAATCCTCGGAATACTTGCGTTTCTTTTTCATGGTGAGGCCGTTTATAAAGTACAACATAATCTTGTTCTTTTCTGTAACTATTTTAAATTTATTGAATACTTTACCTATTCAAGTTGACAATATTTAATTTGCAGCGGTAAACCAAAATCTCAGCAAAATTTTAAATGTGGAAGCAACAAATTGGTCGGTTGATTGATTCGGGACTCGACGCGTGAATGGCCAGTTCAGTTGTAAAAGAAGACAAAACAAACGAGCCAACTACTACTGCGCATTCATTGAGTTTGTCTTCACGTTTAACGACGCACCAGGACGCATACTAATACATCAACTCGCATCTCAGTACGAAGGAAAGAGCAAGTAAAAAATGAATCCATTCAGTCGCGTGTGCTAGCAAGAAAAAGACAATGGAAGAAGCAAGATTCCTTCGTTGCCTTCCGTTCACCACTACTCTGCTCTACTCGAACGAATTATAAGACGCACGAAGTCCAAAATATGCTCGTTTATTCTTTAAATTCGTTCACTTTATAAGTAGGTTGCATTTTATTTTATGGATCAGTATTTTTTTTTATTCTGCATACATACAAATTGTCAGACGCCCCGACCCCCCTAGAAGGCCCTCGTGACCCTCATGGGGGTCGCGGACCAACGGTTGGGAAGCCTTGTCATACCAACATTCAATTCAAACGTCTATTTCCACGGCTGCCAAATAATTTCATAGAATGTTCTAACATACTTACTTACTTATGCTAACCCAACGTCCCATTAGAACTGCGCTGCAATGTTCCTTAACGAAACTAACGAAACTTATCAAATGGTTCAACGTAGTCTTCGTCAACCGCTTGTGTGTTAACCCATTTCCGTCCGCTGTTGCGTATACTGCAGTGGTTTTGAAAAATTCGTGTATGCATGTACGTTGAATACGATCAAAACAAATTTGTTTGTTTGAAAGGTATATCCTTTGGCTATCTTACTGACTGTGTTCACACACACCAATAGAAAAAAAAAAACTCACAAATTGCATTGTATGAGTTGGTACATGTCTTATGGACACAATTTCAATCATAAACTAGAAGTTATTGGTTATATTTTTTGTCGTTCCACAATGGGAATATGTTCACAAAAGGCCAAATATTATTTGTAGCTAGTTAACCATCCATTAAGGTGTGGCTGAGTGTGTACCATTTGAGCTTAAAATGTATGTTGCATTCTATTTGTCGAGCAATGCGCCAATGTTGCGTATACACAACATGCTGTCACGGTGTTCCTAAGCGTCAAAAAAAAACCTCTAAAAATGCTAAATTTCATTAATGCATCCACAAGACTTATATTTTGATACGATATCGTCGAAAAAAAATGTTTTGTGGAAAACGGCGAAAATGGGTTAAACACAACCCCACTGATGTTTATCAAGCGTTAATTAAAAAAATGTGGTAAAACGATCTAAACACCGTTCGATTTGAAGAAAGGCTGGAAATGATAGCAGAAAAGGTGGACAGTTGAAGGTACTGTGCAAGAAATGATTGGTGGAATGCAGCGAAACGCTCGACGAATAATTTTGTTTGTTTTGTAACTTCCCTTAAAGCTTGGTAGAAAACTAACAAAATTATAAATTAGATTTTTTTTAACGTAAATTCGGAGAATTCACCAATTTAGTGTGGCCCAATTCTTAATAAAACAGACTTTACGATAGATTCTAAAGAGTGTATTCGATGAAATTTGGACACACGCAATTGTTCGTAACTTTTTAGCGTGTGGGTAAAAAATATTGAAATTTTAACTGAATGTATTTCATTTGTGTGAATTGTGTAATGAGTTTCGTGAAAATCGGTCGAGTGATTTCAGTGATGGCTTCGAATGAAGAAATAGTGCGCCAACAAATTTTGGGCACTCACTTCGAAAACCCAAACGCTTCTCATCGATGGATCGGAAAACAGCTCGGAATCGCACATTCAACCGTATCTCAAAACGTGATCAAAACGTTCAAGGACCGTAAGACAACCAAGCGGAAAAATGGTAGTAGCAAAAAACGTGGCACATCAAATCCGGAGAAGGCCAGGATGGTATTGAACCAATTTAAGCATAATCCCAACATTTCGATGTTGCGGGATGTTGCGAAAAAGGCGAAAGTTTCAGTTTGTTTTGTGCAGAAAACAATGAAACGTACTGGAATACATGTGTACAAGGTCCAGAAGGCATCGAACCGGAGCGATAAACAGAACTCGGTGGCCACAACTCGTGCAAGGGAGTGGCTCACAAAGCCGTTATGCATTGTGATGGACGATGAGACCTACATTAAAGCCGACACCGACAAATGCCAGGAAAGGAACACTACGTCGCCACTTCTAAGTTGGCCGTTCCGGAGAGTGTACGGAAGGAGAAACTCTCGAAATTCGCCAAAAAATTCCTTGTCTGGCAAGCGATCTGCGGATGTGGCAAAATGAGTCAGCCCTTCATCACCTCTGGGACCGTCAACGGACAAATCTACAAGGACGAATGCCTCCAAAAACGACTTCTGCCCTTCTTGAGATCTCACGATGGCCCGACACTGTTTTGGCCGGATTTGGCATCTTGCCACTATACCCGGCCCGTCTTAGACTGGTACAAAGATAATAATGTAGTTTTTGTACCAAAAGACGTCAACCCTCCAAACACTCCGGAACTTCGCCCGATTGAAAAATTTTGAGCAATCATGAAGGCAAAGCTCGTTAAAACTCCAAAACTGATAGAAAATGAAGTTGAACTAAAGAAAGTGTGGTTAAAAGTAAGTAAGCAAGTCGGTCCTATCATTGCCCAAAATTTGATAAAAGGGGTCAAGGCAAAGGTGCGGGCATTTAGGTTGGGAGAAGAGGTTCAATAAACCAATGATGTCAACACTTAACCATTTAGTAGTACTTTATTTCCAGAAAGCTTGAAAAGAATCGGGCACAAGGAAAATTTTTGGTGACCTATTTTGTGTGTCCAAATTTCATCGAATGCAGTCTTTATACCTTATGGTCGTGGCATTTATTCATCCATCATAATGTTGGTATCAAGTCAAGATACATATATTTTGAGAGCTTCGTTATCCTATTCGGTGGAACACTAATTATAAACACCTCATAAGAGTACCATACCATAATTCAATAAGATCTCAGATAGCGAATTGTGATGTTTCAACTGCCAGAACCACGATAAATGTGCACACGTCAAACGTCCTCTCTTATATTCAATATCAGAACAATTTTATTCATAATTCATCCATCACGGTTCGTATTTATTCCAAACAAAATTATCCACCACTCATTGCCTCATAAAATTATCTCCATAAACCAATCAATTCAAACGGAATAAGCACCATCCTATATATAGGACATCAATGGGAAATCAAATCATTGACATTTTAACCGCAGTCGTAAACAAGTCAGAATAAAAACATATTATTTCAACAGCGCTCCGTGTTCGTATCCTCCTAAGCTCTGCTAGTTTTGGTGCCTCGGTTGGCAGCTCGATTGTGGTGGGCTCGATTGCCGGTCCAGCTCGTTTCTCGATTTCCGCAACCAAAAGAAATTCTTACGAGAACATTAAGATGAGGGCAGGTACAAAGTTCTAATTGCAACGTAATAACCAATGAAAATGAGCAGAAGAACCCTAGCTGATATCCCCACAGCCTTACGCTTTTCCTACAGAAATCCACCGAATAGCTTGATGAGTTGCATTATCAAAATTTCCCAACTAAACTAACCTGGTTTTGCTGCTCTACAAATTCAACTATTCGTCGGATTGCTGTATGTATATTAGCTTTTCGTCAACCTACAACTAACGATCCTTTCACCGTTGTCGTCGTCGCAGTCGTAAAACTGTTGTTGACGAAACCTCCCCCACCACCAACATCCACCCCCGCGAACTAGTAGCGCTTGGTGAGAATTCATAGTGGAATGTGAGCCATATCCTAAGTCGATTTCTGATTGAATATTTGATTGGCCGTAGAAGTCGTCCGGAGGTGCGTCACAGTCGCCGGAGGTCGAGAGGAGCGGCAAACCGGAAAAGACCAATCAGCATAAATACCGATACGGGTCCCTCAGCCATCCCTTGCACCCTCAGTTAGAAGGTAGGTAGGTATCTTACGGTTTTAGTAGCCTTATCGTTGATGATAGTTTTTTTCTGCTTCTTCCGCCGTTTGTGTGCTTTGCTTTTTAGTTCGGTTGCTCGTTTAATTGCTATGGCTTATGGACCCGTTTCCTTTCATCCGGAAGGAAAGAGCGCGTGGGTGAAGCGGTTCTGTGTATTTAGATTAGGGCTCCTCCAGAGGTAAACATGCGATTGCCACGCCGTAAATGGTCACTGCGATGGTTTCGGTGGTTTCGGGGCTCGTTTCGGATTGTGTTTGCCGATAACACGTTGTTAATTAACGGGCAGTGATTTGGACAAACCAATTATTGTAATCGCTAGTTTGGGGTTTTCATCCACAGCGATGGTAAAGTGGCCTGTAGTTCTGCTTTTCGTTGACGGTAGGAATTATAGCCTGAAGAATGGAATACATTATTTCTCAACTTCAAAGACTTCAGAATAGGCGAAATACAGGCCTCAGATCTATGAGTCTCAGGTAATAGTTCCCAAGGTGGCAAAAATGCGCAACGCAAATCTTGCATTTTCTTCTATCGTAATTCTGAGAACGCTGCATGATTCGAAAAAGGCAGCTTTGTGCATCTTGATCCACAGCGCGTTTTATGGAACAAATGAAACCATGAGGTTTTCGTTTCATCGGACTTCAATCACATACTCATCAACAAATTTTCGGAGCAACAATTTTATCAACAAAGGTTCTCCAAATGCAACATTGTACTTGCAATACAATCTTTCTTTTTTTTTATGTTTGGTGTATTGAAGATTGTTAATGCTCATAGATGGGGTTGAATTTCATAATATCGGTGATAGTATTGCTAGTATTTGAATATATAAATTAAATATTTATAATAAGTATCGAGGAAAACAGTATAAAATTTTATATTCAGGAGATTTTAATAGCTGGGCTCGATGTTCAGATTCATAAGGCAAAACAAGAACGCATTACTATAGTTCGTAGGAAATAAACCTTCCTTTTTCGATTTCAAAAGGACCATCGCGATAGGGAAAGGTTGGCATTCAGAAATGAAATCAACTCAATATCTGATTCGAGGGAGACAAATGATGATGAAACTGGCAATTTCAAACGGATGAAATCCACAACTTCCAGATTGAGGTTAAGATAAGCTATGTAGATTTAGTGAAACAAAATTCTCGAAGCACTTTATTTGTAATCAATATCGTCTGGGGGATTGAAAGAGAAGTGATTTTGTGGGATAATCCTTGGAAACATGGTGTACATGAAATTTGGAAGCTTCATTTGTTTTTATTGCGATCATAGTAGCTCAGTAGCTCGCGTCACTATGCAGTTGTTATTAGCTGCTGAACATCAAATAAAATTTCCATTCCATTGTAGAATGTTGGCAACCAAAGCAATCGTTATTCCTATTTGCTGCATAGCAAATAGTAATGGGCCCAGCGAGTGGACCATAGTCTGAAAGTTTCCAGCAGGAACCTGAAGATATTTTTATCGGTTTGTAAAAGTGGCCGTAATCTGAAACTGAAATCACGCTGAATAAATTCAGTCACGTTGATATAAGACGCTGTACGACATGGGAGATACGGATGATTTTGATCCGCTAATGTTGGGGAGCCGTGAGTGCCAAAGTAGGAAAGTCGAAAGATTTGAAGCAACGTGCGTTGGCAGAGGTCTGTGTTCACAATTATCTGGGCAACTCAAAACTTAGGTAAAACAAGGGCTTCAAATAAAATTTCGCATCATACTTAAATAGTATTTCTTTAATTCAGATTGTTCAGAATTCAAAACATTGTTGTTCAGTACTTGCATGACATTTTCGAATTTTGAGCTTAACTTCATCCATTAGGATTTGAACAGACTCTTCCGATACAGGGGTCTAGTTTTGTTGGAAGTGTTTGATATTTTTGATTCCTTGTTTCTTTCCAAAAAGCTTCCGCTTTATCAGAGTCCAAATATTTTTCGGTTGTACGTATAACTCTGGAAAATTTGGCGGTTTTGTGGTTTTTTGGTGCTGCCAGACGCGAATGCTACAACGCCGTGTGCGAGCGAATGTGGAGCGGTACAGACGGGCACGGTACAGGCAAAATTCAATTCTTCGAAATGAAAAGCGCCAAAAGGAAGAGCGAGACCGCGAAGGAATGGAAGCACTGTACCGTGCTAACGACGCACGCAAATCCTTGCGCAAATCCTACGAAAAGTTGAACAGCTCGCGCAAAGGCTTCGAATCACAAGCCGATATGTGCAGAGACCTGAAAGGTGAACTTTTCACCGATGAGTGTGAGGTGATTGAAAGGTGGAAGCAGTACTTTGACCATCACCTGATCGTTAATCTTACAACAAACGAAGGTGGCTCGGTAATAAATATAGGAACACGCGCAGAAGATGACAGGATCACGATCTCAACTCTTGACTTGTAGAAAAACAACAAAGTTGCTGGCGTTGATAAGCTCCCAGGTGCTACACTGGGTAATTACCAAGAAAGGAAAAGTGAGAAGGGGAGGATAAATTGGTCAAATCGTTGCGATGGATGGAGTGATCTGTGTAGTCTGAGTCGCAAGGACACTTCGAATCTCGGAGAGGGTAACGGCAAGGTGAGGGATTGTCGTGTTTGCTATTTAACATTGCATTGGAGGGTATGATTCGAGGTGCTGGATGGACACTAGGCTGGGCCAAAATTCAAATTCTAGTTCCCTATCAATTTTTGAAGCCTTTGGGTCCCATATAACTGTAGAAATTTCAGCTCGATCGGTGAAACCATATTTTTGCTCGAGGTTTTAATTTTACATAGGATTTTATATGGGAAAACTTACTTTTACATTGAATAATCTAGCGAGGTGATCTGCTGCCATCTAAAAATAAGTGAACCAAATTTTCTTCTTGAAAATTTTCCAAAGAAACTTTTCTTTGAAGACTGCAAAGCGATCCGACGATTGTGGAAAAGTTATTGAGTTAAAACTGATTACAATCCAAACGAACGGCTCATTGAACTGTTTTTCCTAATAACACTGCTACCTGCAGCATGGCCTGTAGCCTGCTGCTGTTGGCGCGAAGCAACCACGTTGTTGTGGCGTTCACTCGGCATGGAGGAAAGCCGTTATCATGCACATAGAACAGTTTGACAGTTGACTCTGCTTGAACGAAGTTATACAAAGCTTCCGTTGCGAGTTCGAATTATAATCTGTTGCTTGAAGAAAATGGAACAGTGTCGATTCCTTTGTTGGCCTAGTTTTAAACTAGTTCAAACCCAAAATAATACCAACAAAAAGGGATGCGCTTCAAGTGATGATTTTATTATAATTATTTGAAGCATTATGCCATCCCAGAGTGCATCGAAGAAGTGGCTCAAATGGTTGTAAAGTTAAAATGAAAGTAAAATGGGTTTGAAGTTAAATGAAGTATTGAAGTCTTAGTAGCGGCATCATTGACTAAAATACGATTTTTTGCAAAGTCCAGATGTACCAGTCTTTGTAAATTGTACCAATATTTTGAATGCTAAAATTTAGAATAAATTGTCTGAAAAAGATATTTATTCGTTTTTCCGAGCATCTTATTTTGCAGAGCTTCAGGTTCAGCCTATATTTCTTTTTAGGAGGTCTTACTCTACTCTCGATGTTATTCGTTGAAATGTTTAATTGTTGGGACAATTTAGTGCAAAACATGCAAAAATTGCGAATAAATGACCCTGTTAAAAATAATAGGTCCATATACTAAGCATGTGCACAGTATCATCCAAACCAAAGATACTATGCGCATGACATCGGCTTTCCTCCATGCTGAGTAAACGCCTCACAACAACGTGGTTGTTTGATGCCGACAGCAGCAGGCTACAAGCCTTGCTGCAGGTGGCAGTGTTGTTAGGAAAACAGTGCAATGAGTTGTTCGTTTGGATTGTAATCAGTTCTAGCTTAATAACTTTTTCCACAATCGTCGGATCGCTTTGCAGTCTTCAAAGAAAAGTTTCTTGAAAATTTTCAAGAAGAAAATTTGGTTCACTTATTTTTAGATGGCAACGGGTCACCTCGCCAGATTATTCAATGTAAAAGTAAGTTTTCCCATATAAAATCCTATGTAAAATTAAACCTCGAGAGCAAAAATATAGTTTCACCGATCGAGCTGAAATTTTGCACAGTTATTATGGGACCCAAAAGGCTTCCAAACAATCATTGGGGAGCGAATATTTTTTTTTCTTTCATATGTCCGTGTCCCAGGCCAATGGACATCGGGGTGTCACTGATCTTTAGGAAGTTCTGTCCAACTTTTGGAATCACCGACGACGTTGATCTCGTAGAACGTAACTTTGAGACTATTGCTGAAACGTACATCAGACAAAAGGCTGAAGCAAGTAGGATTGGGCTTGTGATTAATGCATTGAAAACAAAATACATGAGTGGCAGAGGTTCAAGGGAAGACAATTTTGCCTCCCATCACGAGTTAAGATCGACGGGGATGAAATCGATTTCGTATATTTGGGCTTATCGGTGACCGCCGATAACGACAACAGCAGAAAAATATAGATGCGCATAATGGTTGGCAAGCGTGGCTACTTTGGACTCCGAAGGACTTTGATCGAACAAAGTTCGTCGAACTACAAAAAATGTCCATCTACAAGACATTAATCAGATCTGTACGGCCATGAAACATAGATATTGCTAGAGGAGGACCAACGCGCCGTTGGTGTCTTTGGACGGAAGGTGCTGCGCAGGATCTACGGTAGAGTGCGGATGGAAGACGGAACGAGGAGTAGGCTAATGAACAAAGAATTGCATCAGTTGCTGGGATAGCCTCTCATCGTAGTCATTACTAAAATCAGTCGACTACGAGGGGCTGTGCATGTCGTAAGAATTTCGGACAACAGCCAAGTTAGCATGGTTCTCGAATGCAAACCAACGGGCACCAGAAGAAGACGCGTGCCGATCAAGGTGGATTGATCAAGGAGGAGGCGACCTGTGGGTTAGGCATCTCTTATTTAAAAAAAAAATTGCCAAGTCAAGAATTCCAACTCTTGAAATGTTCGTCTTAACTAGAAAACAAACCTACTTGAATTTGAAGACCGTACGTTGACGTTAAGTGCTCCCCCAACGGACCTGAAGAAATTGTAGTACGGGTGACCACCCACGCGGTGGCAAGCACGCTACTGTAGAGTACGGTCTTGCTGGTCGACCAAGATCAGTGTCGTCAGGTTGATAACAAAAGGTGGAATTCTTGACTTGGCCATTTTTTTTTTTTCAAAATAAGAGATGGCCTACTGTGGACCCTTCGCAGATTTCGAGGCTGGCAACACCTTCATGAATAGGATGGAGACAACTTCTGTATAGAGCATTTCCAGCCAGAATAGCAAACCGGTTGGACCCTGCTCTCTCCGATCTGAATGAAATTGTATCCATATGTTGGTTTCTACCCATAATTACGTTTTCCATAAAAAAATTCCAAAATTATACTGGACTTATTTCCTATAAGGGCGTATTTAAAATGTGGATTTTATTTTTTCAAAAAAAACTAAACACGCAAACGACTCGTTTGATCAAAATGTTGTCTTAGAAAAAGTTGTAGGATATTTAATGTTCTCTTAAATAACAAAAAAGAAATTAAAAATAAATCCATGTTTCAAAACATAAAACGTTGATTTTCTCCCTTCCACAATTCTATTTTTTTTAAGCTGTGGTTATGTCCTTTAAGCTGGTGAAGAGTTTTAGATAGTCACTTTTATAATTATATAATTGTTTGTTTTCAAATATTTAAGAATTTTTTAAGAATGTTGAAAATATTTATTTTTTTAACTACAATATACAGAAAATAGATTTTTCGATTACTTTTTCAAATGTACGTTAGTTACATTTGGACGAAAATGAGAATATCAGCATCAAACTTTTTTGAGTTTATTTTTATTCCTATTTGAAAACCGGACATGTTTATCCCAATTAAAGTCCACTAAATGACACATTGGTCAAAGATATTACATCACTGTGCTTAAAAATTACAGCAGGAGTGAAAATTCAAGTTTCATTTAGAAAAATGTTTCTTACAACGGTCTGCAATAGAAAAAGATAATACGTCATTTTGATAAGTCAGTTTGATAGATGGCATGTTACTTGCGACAAAATGATACGTCATTCTGCGAATGACAATGTTGATACGTCGAAATGTTACGTCAAGTTGTCATATTTCACATAGATACGTCGAAATTATCAAAATGACGTATTAGTTTTTTCTGCAAAACGGTGTAAAAATATCTCTGCTAAAAATATCAATTTTTACTAAACAAAATCTAAATTTTTAACCTTGTGGTAAAAAGTCTTTTACTTACGCGTCGTTAAGAGGCATTCAAATGATATAACCATGATTCGCAAGTTACTTTTCAACACAAGCGGCGTATCTACATTATTCCCAAAAAGTGCAAAAGTGATTTTACACCGTTTTGTAAAAAGTTAATAAAAACATTCAGAAATAATCCATAAAAAAGTTCAATAAATATGGTCATACATACATGATTTTTCAATAACATGCCATGAATAACGTGTTTACATTTTGTGACTTACATCCTTTTGAAAAAGTACTCGAGATTTCATGCATTATTTCTAAATAAAAAAAACTCCCAGGTTACTGCAAATTTTAATAACAGAAATTTATGTTTTTGCATTTTTTATGCCCTTTTTGATTGTTAGTCGTCATACAAAATGTATTTAAAAAAAATAGATTATTGGAAAACAAGCATTTTTTCCTAAGACACGGTGGCAGTCAGACTTACCCGTTTCTGTTTGGACGCGATGGAAAAGAATCAAGTTGATTCTTTTGGATGTGTGTTGCGTGTTTCGGATAATTTTGTTAAGATAGAGAAGAAGCAGTATTTCATACAATGTTGTGTCACACATGTTCGTGAATCGTACAAACACAAACGTAATGGGATCCTGATTTACTAAGAAGTTTACAATGTTTTGGCCGTAAGGCTGCAAATGAGCTAAAGCTTAGTTTAACATCTTTATGGGTTTCAATAAAATGCAAGTACGACTCTTCGAATGACATCGTCAAGAAACGTTTGTATGGCCTATTCTGGCGTACACCACTCGTCACTACAGGGACATAATCTCTTTGGCCCGGCCTAACTCTGATGCTATTGTCATCTTCGTAGAATTGAACAACTTTACGTACTTAATCTGCATTCAGTCCTTGCCCTAATTTGGAACGGGGTTTTCGTAATATTTACCTCGTAGTCTTTAGCCTTGGCGTTGCGATTTGTTCGGTCCTCATCTTCCAAAACTTCAAATATATGACGCTTAGCTCCATTCATAATTTCCTTGGTTTTTTGCTGGGGGTAGGAAACACTTTTATTTTCATCGTTTAAATTGGCGATACATGCATTCCCATGATGCCATTGTTGCATAGGCAGTAGCACAGAGGGGCAGAGGGGCCGTTGCCCCCTAACTTTTTGAATAATTTTTTATAATTGTAGTGTTTGCTTCAATTTTTTATTATTTAGTGTTAATGTTTGATAGATTGCCCCTTTGCCTCAATGAAAAAGCGCGAAATTGCATCGATTTTGTGACAAGATGTTGCAAAAAATGCAAAAAGTGAACATCCATGAGAGTTTTTTTTTAAATAGTAAAGACTGAAATTTTTCCTAATATATGATAATTTCCGGGCGAGACAAAACGACTCATATCCCAGTTTCAGAGACAAGACAGCAGTTGTTTCATCCTATTCGAAGATTTTATCGGTTGCTATAAGCATGAGTAAGATAATAAACATGATTGACCATCCGAGGCTGCTACTTCGTTGTTGCCAGATGAGCTGTTATTACACAGAGAACCACCAGATGATGCCTGAGACTACCATACATTCTCAATGTGAAAAAACTGGTGATCTCAAACTAATGCAATAACCAGCGCCTGCCTCGCAAGAATGCAGGTCAAATAAGGGAAGGAAATTTCATAAATAGGGAAACACCAACGCGATCCTACGTTGCACCTGCGGTTATATCCTAGATACAACCCACCTCTATTTTTTTTAAAGTGCTATTGGAGTCAATCCCAAATTGGGATAGTGGGTTACTTGCTCCAGGATATGGTGGTACGTCGAGCATGGCAAACAAATATTATGGATCACAATTAATTGTGATCCCCACCACCGGATCACCAGCCGGGCGAACCCCCACATCTCACCAGGAAGCGTATTTGTTGTTTATTTTTCTGTGCTCACTCGATTACTCACATCGCCGAATTATAGATAACCGCAACAATACGAAATGCGCCATATTACAAAATAGTGCGTTATAAAGCATCGACACAACCTTTCACAGCCGATGCTCGAAGTACACTTTTTTCGAAAACTTTCAATTTTTACAACTGTATTAATCCTATAGAAGCTTCTTAAGAACAATCTATGTGAATCCATTTAAAGTTGCAATATAGGGATTTGGTAAAATTAAGAATGCGTAGATGCATTTCATGCCTTCTGGCAACTTTATGCTTTTATTGATGTTTTAGCAATAACCGGGGGAGACTTGATCCTATACTCAATGATATCATTATCTCAAATCCGCTATGTTTTGTAATACATTGGATGGATTAATATTATTTGAGATAACTCAATACAGACGTCATCCAAATTTAACATATTCATAAGCAATCTTTGAAGGCCCACCTAGTACCTTATAGTAAGATGCTTAGAGGTGGACCGGAAGATTCGATGAACTACCTCAAAGATTTTTTTCTGTTTCTATGGGAGAAAAACGGTGTTTTTGCGGTGTTGCTTTGTCAATATATACACTGAAAATTTATTTTCGTAGATTTCACTTTCACTCGTTTCGTAAACATGGATTTCGTACACAGAACAAATTTCTGGTAAATTGTATGAAACATTCTCAATGCTTGTCATCTGGTGAATTGCTACACCTCTTTGTAAAGTGCACAAAATGATTTTCATGAAGATCAACCAATTGCTGCTTCTCTTCAATCGTCCTCATACATGTTGGTATTGTTCTCGGGTGTGCTGGAATCATTGATTTAGTTTTATTTTTTTATCAATTACCATCAATAAACCAGAGTTTCTTATTTGTTGATAACAAAATATTCGTAATAGTTTATATTGTTTCTGTGTTCTGAATGTTCTTTCTGTGCCAATAAATGCTTCGTGTTTAAGACAGTTACGCGAGTAGCATTGAGTACGGAGGTAGCTTCTTGAAAAGTACAAATCTATTTACAACCAATACAACGAATAGATTTGTTAGTCTTACCTTAGATTTTGTAATAAAATCAAAATTTAATTTTCAGTGTGTGTTAGAGAATCGTGGATGAAAAGTACATTTTCAGTACAAACTATGAACAAATTCAGTGGTTATTCTATACAAAAATCCAACACGACTGTAAAGTGAATATTTCGACAGTACCCGCAGATTTTATCATGGTTGCTATTTAATGCGGTTCGGTTTTGAACATGTGGAAAACCTAAGGTTTTTAAAATCCTTTTTATCCTTTTTGTTTTTTTTTAAATTCCAGAACAAGCCTAGAGTTGTTCAATCTTGTTGCGAATTTGACGGGTATTGTAAAGTACTTTGGGTAAGCGCAGAGAAGATAATCCACCCGTCGTTCAGGCGGATTGTCACAAAGTGAGGGCTCGATTCCTACTCTAGCAGGTGGAAATTGAAAATATCCCAACACTACTGATCCACCGAACGTTGTGTTGTCCGTTGCATACTGATATGTGTTCAGTGTGTGCAACCGCTGGTTGAAGACGGTGTTATTCTCTCTCTCTCTCTCTCTCTCTCTCTCTCTAAAATATCTTGCCCCACCCTATTTGAAATCCTGGCTACGCCTATGCATTGTTGAATGTCTCGATGTTATATGACAAACTGATTTTATTAAAAATAGTCTCCGCTAAAGTCGATGAAGCTAGAAACGTATCGGATGGGATGAAACGTACCCATAAGAAATTTGCCCCAGGCACGGGTATACATCAAAATTTACCTGACTGCTTTTTTCTCAACGTTTTTTTTTTTTTGAAAAAACGATATATTATCCGTTTTTGCAAAAAAAAAACAACAAACCTTTGTTTTGGACATCGCGACAGTTGAAAATGGCAGAAAATATTGTTACAACCAAATTTCTTTTAAATAAAATTCGCAATAACTTCAGACCGGCTGGGTTTACGGAATTTTTTAATGCATTTCAGGAACAACTGAATGTAGGTTATATATGATTGATACGAAAAATTATAGTATTTTTTATTTACATAAATATATACACTATTTTTTTTAAATAGTTCATGGGAATGGGAGGAACCATCAGGGCACCCGATTGAAGTATTTTGGATGGGGAGAGTGGGAATGTCAACTTCTCATTGCTAACAGTTTGTGAATAGAGGGCGGGCTATTCTCCCCGCCCATTGGGGCATCCTCATGTTAGATGGCTTGCTCTTTTGACCAATTGTTCAATCTTGTTGTTGGAAGGAGATTCTTTATATCCCTGTGGAAACGTATTAGTGATGTTGCCTATCGATCCACCCAACTCCTTTTTGGCCCTTCATACAATGACATAATTAGGATCAGTGGTTATTAAAGCTTGATAATCAGTGGTTATTAAAGCTTGATAAAGTCTTACAGAGAGGAGAGCGCATTGCTGTCAGACTTAGTTTCCGTGGTAAAATGAGTGGTAGAACATATCATACATCATACATCTGCGGGTTGTATTAAACCATTATGAAAAAATGTGCTCCTCTTATGAACAAGTACTTCACAGTGGCAAATAAGCGAATAGGGGGTTAATTAAGATATCAGAATAACAGAAACCTCAACGCAACGCGCAACACTTTAAGATTCACAAACTCTGTCATGAAACATTGAGAAAAAAATAAATCTAAGACCAACGTAACCCCCCTCCCTCCCTTCCACCTCCGCCCATCGTCGTGTGGTTTTTCCTGTAGTTTATTTTTTTTATAAAACTTCAAACCTCATTCCCATCAGAGCAAAAATTGTGCATGACCCCTCATAGTCCAGAGGCAGCTTTTTGTTTTGCTGAAACAGAAAATTTCTGGTAGATGCGGAGATCAAACTTCTAATTCGATCTTTGTTTGAATTAATATGTGTAATATGAAATAAAAAAATACTCCCCCACAATGCAGTCTAAGCTCGGAAAGGTCATTTTCTGCCGGAAGAATTTACAGTCATTTTGAAAATAAATATGTAGGGTAACGGAATGTAATGTTAGCATATCACCTTCATTCGGCCTATGTACCATATATTTATGTCTTTAATTTAGCGATTATCAACAAAATCATGTTGCTATTAGGATCACCGATGTATTTCGAAGCAATTGAGACAATATTCAACTTATACTTCCCGTAATTTTCGATTTCTTGCACTTTTGGGGCATCATGATTTCACTGGTTAAGCTGAACAGATGATCTACACGACCTTCAAGTGATTTTAATTTGGCTTAATTGAATCGATAAAGCGAGTAGTGCAGTTTGAATGTACAAAAAATAGTTACACGTGACAAACTAACTGTTCACATAGCTAAAATAACAATGATTTTACAAGAAAATCGTAGACCCAATGTTGGGGACATATTTTTTTGTATGTTCCAAATTATGGCCCGTTGTATCAATAACGTAGTAAAAAGGTTGTTATTGGTCAAATTTCAAGTGGAAATGCAAGAATTTTTGGTTGTTTATATTCAAGTGACTCATCTTAACACAAACCGAAGGAACAAAATGATTGTATAGTGAATTATAATGTGTTTATTATTGAATGGCTGATAAATCATATATGAATATCACTTAAGTGTTTCGAAGAAGTTTTTTTTAGTTTGTTTTGTGAAATTTTGTGTTCAGTAAAGCGAACAAAGCTAGCAATGCCTTAATTCTTAAAATTAGAATAAAAACCATACAAAGACTGCATTTAGTAATAAATCTATCGAATGGGACGAAGTTGCATCCATGAATAGATCCAATCTGGTGCTTATAGACCGACTTTAAATCCATATCCCTCGAATGTTTCTGACTTTTTAAAAAGAATTGTGTAACTTTTCGTGATTCATACTACTACAACTACATACTAGTTGAATCTCGCCTTCAGCTTAAAACTCTATGAATTATAATAAAAAATGTAATCGATGGTTGCATAATAGGTTGAGTCAAGGGACACATACCCTATTTAAATGTTTTCTGTTTTGGTTCCTTTCAAATACAAAAAACTTTTCACAACAAAAACGACTTTTAAAGACTGTATTCGATAATATTTGGACACACAAAATAGGTCACCAAAAATTTTTCTTGAGCCCGATTCTTTTCAAACTTTCTGGAAATAAAGTACTACTAAATAATTAAGTTTTGACATCATTGGTTTATTGAACCTCTTCTCCCAACCCAAATGCCCACACCTTTGCCTTGACCCCTTTCATCAAGTTTTGGGCAATGATAGGACCGACTTGCTTACTTACTTTTAACCACATTTTCTTTTGTTCAAGATCATTTTCTATCAGTTTTGGAGTTTTAACGAGCTTTGCCTTCATGTTTCCCAAAATTTTTCAATTGGGCGAAGTTCCGGAGTGTTTGGAGGGTTGACGTCTTTTGGTACAAAAACTACATTAATATCTTTGTACCAGTCTAAGACGGGCCGGGCATAGTGGCAAGATGCCAAATCCGGCCAAACCAGTGTCTGGTCATCGTGAGATCTCAAGAAGGGCAGAAGTCGTTTTTGGAGGCATTCGTCCTTGTAGATTTGTCCGTTGACGGTCCCAGAGGTGATGAAGGGCTGACTCATTTTGCCACATCCGCAGATCGCTTGCCAGACAAGGAATTTTTTGGCGAATTTCGACAGTTTCTTCTTTTGTACACTCTCCGGAACGGCCAACTCAGAGGTGGCGACGTAGTGTTCCTGTACTGGCATTTGTTTGGTGTCGGCTTTAATGTAGGTCTCATCGTCCATCACAATGCAGAACGGTTTTGTGAGCCACTCCCTGTACAGTTTTCTTGCACGAGTTTTGGCCACCGAGTTCTGTTAATCGCTCCGGTTTGGTGTACACATGTAATCCAGAACGTTTCATTGTTTTCTGCACAAAACAAACTGAAACTTTCGCCTTTTTCGCAACATCCCTGATCAAAATGTTGGGATTACGCATCCTGGCCTTCTCCGGATTTGATGTGCCAAGTTTTTTGCCACCACCATTTTTCCGCTTGGTTGTCTTACGGTCCTTGAACGTTTTGATCACATGAGATACGGTTGAATGTGCGATTCCGAGCTGTTTTCCGATCCATCGATGAGAAGCGTTTGGGTTTTCGAAGTGAGTGCTCAAAATTTGTTGGCGCACTATTTCTTCATTCGAAGCCATCACTGAAATCACTCGATCGATTTTCACGAAACTCATTACACAATTGGCACAACACAATGAAATACATTCAGTTAAAATAAAAATAATTTTTATCCACACGCTAAAAAGTTACGAACAATTGCGTGTGTTCAAATTTCATCGAATACAGTTTTTAGCAATTTAAATATCCCTATATCACATATTACTTGTTAACAATGACCAACGATAACACGAGGAGATGTGTAAATACTATTGTCTTCACTATTGCGTTCAAATTCTCCATTATTTCGTTAAAGTAAAATATCACATATTAAATGGAGACTATGGCAAGACATGTTTCAATTCAATTATCTTCAATATTCCATGAAAAATCAATGTTTTTGATATATTTTTTTAATTTTTCAACAAAAAGGGCCCTAGTTGAAAAATATGCCAACTACCCTAATGAAATATTTCATATAATATGCCAGCTGTTGCCAACGACGACATCGGATGTATTAATATTATTGCCATGTATATCTCGATTAAATTGCGATTAATTTCAAATTCTTCAAATTCAATTTACTCCCTCAACTCCTCCAAGTCCCAGAAAGTCAATTTTTTTTTTCGTGATAGCACCAGTCTCGAAGTTTAATGCATTTCTCAGACATTTTACATCAAAAACAAGATTAAGACTTCGGAAATTTCCAATAACCCTAACAGCCCCAGCTACTAACTTATGGATGGGGCGGGGGGAGGGCTGGCCGGATATTGGGAGATATTTTATGGGCTAAAAAGTCGATCTTTGACCGATTGGGGATTCACTTAACGAAGTCTTTATTGAGCTCAAAGTTTTCATGGGGACTTTTTTTTTGAGGAGATAAAACTTTTGAGCACTACTTTTATTTTTTTAATTCGATGGTCAAATTATCCCAAAGATTAGATTGGCACCCTAATGCACAAGCATGGATCATCGCTTCGTACATTCAGCCAGTGCATCCACAGAATATTCAAGTTCTGTTTCGGTTACTAAATTTGAACTAATTTGCGGTTCTATATTCACGAACGGTAGTTTCATGACAAGTGTATGCCGAACTGCTTCACTGAGCCATTACTTTTCAAAAAAGGCCACCCGATTAAACTGTGCCAAATCCCAGTTCCGTTCCACCTAACCTATAATAGATCAGCACAATTATATATGTTCACCCTTTTGTTAGATAAGGGAGAAAAGGTTCCAAGCCCGACCTATCTTCACACACAAAAAAAATGGTTCTACTTGCCACAAATATCAACCCTTTTAAACACGCCGCCTAACTCACACACGATAAGCCGTAACGCTTTAGTTACTTTTGAGCATGAAATTTTCATCCTTTTACATTTCTACAATCCACCCACGTGGGCGTCTGAAACCGAGCGAAAATCCGAACGTAGGCAAGCGAGAGTGAAAAATGCTGGCGGAAACGAGCGCCGCACCGCCGCCGATTTGAATGACTAAGTGCTGCTTTTCCCAACAATAGAAGCAAAACGAAGTGGTTGAGAATGAAAAGCCCTCGGAATGGAAGGGAAAAAAAAAACAAAACAAATGTATAAAATTGCGTCTTCCAGTTCTCGCCCCTGGCCATTCATCGTCGCACGCTGATGTGTGTTTGTACTAATTTAAAGTTGTGTTTCCTGTTCCTGCTGCCGGTTCGTATTGTTTCATTTTCAGCTACAATTTGTTTGTTTTGTACATTTGTGTTGCGGGATTCGAGGTCGGATGGCTGGCGTGGTTTAATCAAACATGGTTTGGGCGCGTGGGAATAATGAATGCGTGTTGATGATGATTGGATCTCAGGAGAAAAGATTTTGATTAGAATTTCGAAGGAATAATTGTAGAGCCTCAGATGAGAGCTCAGTGAAATCAAGGGGAGAGGCTTCTTTTTTGGAATAATAAGATAAAAATACATCCAAAACGAAGCATATTTCTTGTTACGATAAGCCTGTACACGATGTTATCACGTTTGAGGATGTCACCGCCGGTAAGCTTGGCATTTGATTTTTTGAATCTCTGTAAAAAAAAACATGAGATTCCGCAAACAAACAAGATTTTGACTGAGATCTCAGGAGCGCGTGTGTGGTTAGTGATCAAACACTCTTAGGTTGGTGAGCTCCAACTAAGATTAACGATTTATGTCATCCCTGTTTGAACGATATGCAAAGTGGATCGATTAATCGAAGTTTAATTCCGGGTTTAGCTCACCACTTAATTTTTGTTTTTAATTTCTCGGAAACTCGGAAAAGTGACATAGAGACCATATATCTTTGCTTGTTTGTTGAGATGTGGAAGAACATATCTTGTCGCTCACCCCTCAATGACACTTATTTTAGGATATTGTCTAAATTTGTTTGCCGAAAAAAAAGAAACAACTTAACAAAAATGAACGCTGAAGTCTCGAGGCAGCAATGGAACAGCTGAAGCCAATTCATAGCCTACTGCGTGATCAAACCGTCGTGCATACTCCAAACGTAGACAGGACTCTCAAGCTTGTAGTACACCGTTTGTCCAATAGCCAAATATTTGGCATAGGCAGCTAGACAGCTGACAGATATCATAGATTGAAGAAATTCACTATTTTGTTACGTTTGTTTACTTCTCGGGTCGCCACTAATTTGTGTTTTTATCCGTCTTTAATTGGATTTGTTGTGTCCAAAGCAGTGTCGGTTAATTTTTAATTGCATCGTGCGTCTTAACGGGATGAAAGTTTTGGTGTAGCAAGTGTTAATATTGAGAAATTTTGTTTCTAAAAGATAGCAATTTTCAAACAATTTTCTATACGTGCCGCGCGGTTTGTTGTTTGTGCTCTAGTTACACTTTTCCGCCTACCGTAGTTTCGTTTCTTGTGCCGAAGTTTGTGTTGTGTTGCTAAATCCATCCACGCGGCAGAGTCCATCTCCATTTAGAGCGCAATCTGTATCTGAGATAGCGAACTCACTTATCGGCGATTTTAATCTGAGTTTTATAAGCTGAATTCGACGTTATGGCATCTACTAATAGTGCTTGTGATCGCTGTGCTAAAATTGTGAAGAAAAATGAAGATTGCATCGAGTGTATGGGATTCTGCAATAATGTTGTCCATTTGAAATGCGATAACCTTAACATCCCATTCATGAAAAATAGCGTCCTCTCAAACGTCGTCGTGAAGATTCTGAGGCCCCTAATCTGGTTACCACCGGAACTAGGAACATCGAGAACAACAGTGTGCTAGATGTCAAGCCTGCTCCGAATTTATTTTGGGTGTAGCTATCCCGGTTCCACCCTAGTGTGAAAGAAGATGTAAGTGATGCGGCAGTGGATCCAGGCACTTGGCCAGAAGGAATTGTTTTTAGAGAATTTTTTTTTTTTTTTAAAAAAAAGACCCTGCAACATCGTAGTTGCTACTCCTTTACTGATCAGAACTAGTGTAATTGCACAGAGAACCACATAGATGGAGCTTGGGAGCAGCTTTTACATCTTCAATGTACAAGTTCACTAATTCTATTTATAGATCAGTACCGGCGCCGGCCACGTCCTCACGGTCTTTGGGGAGGGGGGAAGAAGGATGATTAGTTTGACAATCGTTGTTATTAGAGACCGTGATCACCACTGCATCTCTACAATTGCCAAGGGAAGGATAGTTGTGTTAGTGAGGCAGGTTTATTCTGTAGATCATGGATGCACTGTGGTAAGTGAAGCGATCAATGAAAGAGAGCGCAGTAGACTGCTTTTTAATTTAAATCTAGCGGTGATAGAAAGAGGCAAGTGAAAAATGGCAAGGAAGGGGACGGGCCTGGGATTGAACTCCCGACCATCTGCTCAGTAAGCAGAATGGGTAACCACTGAGCTACCCAGCCGCGTCGAGAAGGAATTGTTTTTAGAGAATTTGAAGGTCAAACAAAAAACGCTGTTTGGCTTCCTCCTGCTGCGTCGATTACCGTTGCTCAAACACATGTTGGCACTCCAGTCGGAACCCCTTTTGGAACGCCAGCACCTGTCCGTACACCAGTCCCTTTTGTGACTCCAGCCTCAGAAGCCAATCCACCTTCCATCTCGGACGAGATCTAATCACCACTCCTAGATCGAATTTATCTTCTTATGGACACCCAGGACGCACCGTAGAAAGCAATATGGGAGTCCCCAGTTCCTCTAACTCAGTCGAGCCTGTTGCAGCCAGCGTTCTTCTTAGTCGTCCTGGCCCTGAGCTTAGATGTGGACTGGGTGTCTCCCAACTTGCTACGTCAGGCAAGTTCAAACATAAACGTGAATTTTCGCAGCCTGATGCTGTTCCCAATTTCAGTACATCAAATTCGTCGTCCTCACCTGCAAGTTGGCATGCCGGAATCGCCTCTTCTACGTCGTACGCAACTCTAGTTCCACCGTCTGCCATCCCTGATGGTTCCGAACCTGTCACAGATTGTGTTGAAGCTGCCTCGCTCCAGAAGTTAGGAAGGAGAAAATCCGTTCAACCCAATCCGTCCGTGGACCTCATAATTTTCTACCAGAACGTCGGTGGAATTAATTCTAATGTCGTTTGGCTACCGCTGCTCGCTGCTATGATGTTATCGTCCTGATCGAGACTTGGCTCGATGGTCGCACACTTTCAAACCAAGTATTTGGACCCGATTATGAGGTTTTCCGATGCGATAGAAACCCCAACAACAGCAGGAAATCTACTGGAGGTGGTGTTCTAATAGCGGTTCGTTGCGGACTGAAAGCGAAACCTATCGAAAATATCGAATGGGAGTGTTTGGAGCAGATCTGGCTCTCTGTTAAACTATTGGATAGAACACTGTTCCTGTGTGCTGTGTATATTCCACCTGATCGGACACATGATAACGAATTCATTGAGGCGCATTGCCACTCCGTTCTCTCTATAGTTGAAAACTCGGCTTCAACGGATGAGTATATGGTGCTAGGTGACTTCAATTTGGCTGGTATTTCGTGGAAATCGTCTCACGGTGGCTTTCTCCATCCTGACTGCGAATGATCCGTGCTTCATTCAGAAGCTTCACATCTTCTCGATTGCTATAGCATGGCAACACTCTCCCAAATTAACCACGTAGTGAACGAAAATCACCGCAGCTTGGACCTATGTTTTGTAAGTGCTCGAGACACCGCTCCGTTTATCTCTATGGCCCCCGCCCCTTTGGTTAAGCATGTTCCACATCATCCACCTCTAGTCGTTTCCATTCTTGAAAGTCTGGACAACGACTATGCTGACTTTCCAGCGCCTGTGTCGTATGATTTCCGGAAAGCCGACCATCGTAGCATAACCGAGGTGCTGGCCAACATAGACTGGGATACAATTCTGGACGCTGACGATGTTAACAATGCCGCTCTCACATTTTCTCATGTCTTGGCATACGTCATTGACAGGCATGTGCCGAAAACTATACGACAGAAAGACTCTCTTCATCCGTGGCAGACGAAGGGACTAAAAAAGCTTAAATCGACCAAGAGAGCAGCACTACGAAGATACACTAGATATCGTACGCTTCCCTTGAAACATTTCTACGTGAGGCTCAATTACGAGTTCAAGCGGGTTAGTCGGCTATGCTACTCTCGATACCAATAAAATGTCCAAAGAAAGCTGAAATCACGTCCGAAATATTTTTGGAGATATGTTAATCAACAGTGCAGGGGGTCTGGACTACCATCGTCCATGGTCTTGAACGGTGAAACCGCTTCCATTCCTCAAGACCTTTCAGCAGCTTTTTACAAGCTCAACCACGACATAGCTATCGCAAAACTACATAAGCTTGGAGTAAATGGAAGTCTCTTACAATGGTTTCGCTCCTACCTCTCTGGTCGTCTGCTGACAGTTGCTGTTGGTGATTGCATGTCTGACGTTTTTCCAGCAACTTCAGGAATACCTCAAGGAAGTCATTTAGGGCCACTGATCTTCTGGCTGTACTTCAATGATGTGAACCTAGCCATCGTAGGACCCCGTCTTTCGTATGCTGATGACCTGAAGATCTTTTTGTGAATCCAGTCTATCAACGATTGTCACCTCCTACAACAGCAGCTACAAATCTTTGCTCACTGGTGCAGCCTCAACCGTATGGTGGTTAATCCGGCGAAGTGTTCGGTGATCACTTTCTCTAGAAAAAAAAGGAGCCGATTCTCTTCGACTATAAGATTCAAGGCACGGTAATCAAACGTACGACTTAAGTAAAAGATCTAGGAGTTATTCGGGATTCTCAGTTGACGTACAAGTTTCACATCTCGTACATCGTGGACAAGGCGTCAAGAGCTCTAGGCTTTATTTTTCGGATGGCTAAAGACTTCTCCGATATTTACTGCTTGAAATCACTTTATTGCTCACTGGTGCGATCGACTCTGGAGTATTGCTCTCCCGTCTGGAATCCGAGCTATATTAGTGGCGCAAATAGAGTCGAATCTGTTCAACGCAGGTTTTTACGTTTCGCTTTGAGAAGGTTGCCTTGAAGAGACCCGTTTCGTATGCCGAGTTACGAGAGTCGTTGTCGATTGATCGATCTGGCACCGCTTCGGTTTCGTCTTGACACATCCAGGTTGCAGACATTTTACAAGGCCGAATCGATTGCAGCGCCATACTGGAGCAGATTAATATCAACGTTCAACTAAGGGCATTGCGCAATAGTGTAATGCTGAGGATGCCAATGCGCCGAAACAACTATAGCATGAACGGCGCGATCGGAGGACTGTTGGTGACGAATAAACAAAATAAATTAAAAAAGTTTGTCAGATGCCTATCTGCCTATGACAAATATTTGGCTATTGGACAAACAGTGTACTACAAGCTTCAGAAGTGAAAAAAATGTTATTGTCTAACTAACCGTCCAAACACAATGATAACGGAAACGGAACGGAAAACGACAATTTTGACAGTTTCTGCAAATGACTTCGATATGTCCAATTAGAATCGGCTTGGATCTAGCCTGTTTTCTGTCCGACAAGCAGGCATACTCAGATCGGGCTTTGTCGTTATCATTGTGTTTGGGCCATAACTGTGTTTATCTCTTGAACAATATGTTGCTTAAAAAAGACAATCCACTTGATATTAAATTTATTTTAAGAAGCAGTATTTTTTGTTTCTTTGTTTGTGTTACACATTTTATGTTCCTTTTTTAAATTGCTTTCAGCCTTATGCTCATCGCACAAAATTTGCGTGACTATTTTTCCCTATGATACCGTTCCAATAGCAGTATATTATCTCTTAATTAAAGAATGGTTGACAACAAAATCCGCTGAGAAATTTACTGACTTAGAAACTCGCAAGCTCTAAACAAATATTCAGCTCCAACCCGTCGCTGATTAAAACTATAGTCGCAGGTATTCCCAGCCCTCGATCCCTAGCATACCGCAACGTTTTCCAATTAAGTGCAATTTAATGATGTTTGGAATAAATTATCTTTCATAATGTCTTTCCAGCCGTGCCATGGGTGGGAGTTTCCCTTCAACCCATTGGAACGGGCGGGAAGGGGGTGGAACATGCTAAGTTCAAGGACGCACAAATTACTGTCCCGACATTGTAGGTATTCGGGAGCACGCAGAGTCGCGCGTTGTATCGTAGCGTGCTTACCTGTTCCCGTTTGAGTTTAATGACGAGAGGTTAGGTATCTGCTGCTGGCAACGCAAACAAAGCACGAGCTTTCGGGTGGCATCTCTGAAGCGTTTTTAGTGAAGGTCGGTTTTCCACCATGTCTCCCATCGGTGGATGCCAGGTGATTTCCATTTTACCTATCTGTCACCAACAGAAGCATACACGGTGGTTGAATAACCTGCAAATTTGGTTTGTGAACACTTTTTTTTTAGTTGAATGGTTGTTGAGTAACATTTTCCTTAACGTTCGCATTAAAAAAAAGACTTTTTTTTTCGGATGTTGATAAAAAAAAGCTAAGACAGATAATTGTTTTTGATGAATTTCCCATGGAAACTTACTTGCAAAAAAATTGTATGCCCTTGCGAGCGGCCTTCCGGCAGTTCCTTCCGGAACATCCGCCATGGCGGACGGATTGCATGCGTGTAGGCATGTTTTTGAGGTCTTTCTTAATTTTATTTATCGATTCCTCCTTAGTGTTCGCGACAAAATTGTTGGAGTAGATTTAAGCGTTCAGCTTGGCCCAGAAATTCTCGATGGGACGCTGCTGGGGGCCGTTGGGCGTGTTCACCTACTTGGGTACCAAATCGCTAATCAGCAGCTCCATCTTCTCCAACGATTGCTTCGAGTAGTGGGCTGACGTCAGATCCAGCCAAAACAACGTGTCTTCGCGGTCTTGATAAACGACGCCACTTCCTGCAGCCATTTCGTACTATATACTTCCCCATTCACGGCCAGTCCGGAGCGTAAAAAGAGCGGCTTTGACATCCCCTTCTCGCTGATTGTCAGCCACAGCAGCACCTTCTTGGGGAACTTGGTGTGTGAAATGATCTTCACCTCGGAGCTCACTTCCTTCGTGGGAGAAGTAAACAACGACCTGCCCTGCCAGTCGTTTCCATCCAGGGTGGGATAGACTTCGTCGTCCATCACCACCGTGACGTCGTGATTCACCGGGAAAATCGAGTTGACCATCTTATTCAGCCGCTGCCGCTGCAGCTCCAAAACCAGTGGACGCGACTTCCGCTTCCTGACAAGTTTGTTCATGTTTGCTAGGTAATTTTTCACTGTTTGGCTGGTTGAACCGAGCTCCCAGTCAAGCGCATGCAGCGATGTAGCCCTCGGTCTTCCTCTTCAGCATGCTTTGGAGCTTCTTGTCGCTCAGGGTCGTAGGCAGTCCGGAACCGGGCTTTCTTTCGATGCTCTGATTGTTGTCTAATAGTGCCAAGATGTTGTAGATGCTAGAATGGGCGTATCGGGCATCAACAAAGTACCGCACGATGTCCGTTTTCGACGCGGCGGTGTGCAGTTCTTTAAACGCGCACACTTCTGAACGGATTTGCTTCACTGTTTTTGCCATCACGGCTAGAGTTCAACTGATAGAGCTGTCTAATTTTGTCTGCTTGTCTGTTCATGGGTTACTATGATTGATGCTGCATGGGTAGTTTCGTCAGTGCGCGTGAAGGTAAACCCATGAAAAATCGGCAATTTTTATCCATTCGTTTAAATACAAATTTTAAATTGATAACAACTGATTTCATCCTGTGCAGAGCATGTAAAGTGCCCCATTTTGCTCCATTTCACCCTAAATCAGTTTGTCTTTCAGTTTTTGCTCCGATACCACATATCTTATGTGAAAAACTCTGAAAAACCGAATGGTGTTGGTTTCATGCTATGCCGGAGTCGAGAAATGGTCCATTGTTACTACTGCCGCTTCCTTCAATCTTCGGACGGTCAATGTTCATCTTAAATGCTCCTTCTAACGCATCAGAGATTTTGCGGACTTTGCCTCTGACAAGCGGATTCGACTGAGCTAGGTATTTGTCTCCCTGTTTACCGACATTTTTCTGTGCCGCAACGCGAATCAGCCAGTCTACAACATTCAGTCGTGAATGGAAAAGATAACTTTCAGATTAGCACCAGGAACACACAAAGGACAGACGTGTGTGCTGCGGTTGTCTACTCGCTGCTACTTGCGATTAGAGTTTAAGTAAACTTTCACAATGTCACTATTCAACATTTTGAAAAGCTAAATTTTTCTGCCCTTTCAAGCTTCAATTTGAGTTCAAATGACAGTTGTTTATGAAAATTTGCTAGGAGACCATGAAATTATGCTGCCAAAAAATACAGCGGGAAATATAGTGGTAGGAGAAAAAAACTGAGAAAAACACTTGTTTAGGGTAAAATGGTACAACCGGTTAAATAAATACCAAATGGTAGTTATCGGAGTAACACGGAAAACACACCGATTTAGGGTGATATGGGGCAAAATAAGTCTCTTCCCATGCTCTGCACAGGATGAAATCAGTGGCAATCGATGTATTGGCGTTTTTTCCTATAGAAAAGCATCAGTTCCTGTATAAATACTAGCGGATTTGAAATAAGTCCGATTACAGCTCGATTATGCCCACTATGCAACGGCACAATGGTGCTTTCTAAAAACTTTTCTCATAAATCGAATTAAACGTCCGCTGGGACTATTTAATTTTCTTCTGTGCAGATTAAACAACTGGTATCGAATGATGATGATGACGATGAGTGGATACGTTCTTGCGAAAACAGCTGACTAAACAGGGTTGCCAGAAGGGCAAGAAAAAATAGGTCTAAAAGTGCGATCGTTACCGCTCAAACACAATGATAACGGAAACGTAACGGAAAACGGCAATTCTGACAATTGCTACAAATGACTTCGATATGTTTAATTAGAATCGGCTTGGATCTAACCTGTTTTCTTTCCGCTAAGCAGGCCTACTCAGATCGGGCTTTGCCGTTTTCCGTTTCCGTTATCATTGTGTTTAGGCTATTAGGGCATCTTCAGCGGTGGTCTATTTTTGGAAAAACTTTATACTTGATTGTCATCAGCAAAACTTGAATAGAACCAGCTAAAATAGACCAGCTTCTTGTGTATTTGTTGTTGTTAAGCCCGCCAACAGCTGTCATCCTTTCAATTATTCAACATAGTTAATTTGTTTAATCAGAGATCGCAGATTTATCGCAAACTTGTTGCCTTGGATTATTTTGACCAAATAATTTTTACTTGCTCTTATTTTTTGCCTGAAGGTTTAATAACATTTCGGAAATGCTATTTATTTTACAGAAATTCCACCCACTTATTAAAAGTTCAGCAAATCGTCCAACTTCCCAGGCTTTTAACATTTTCTCGTTAATTATTGATATATTTGTGATATTCTACTTTTTATCATAAAAGATGTACCAACTGAGAGTTCAAATAACTTCTGGAAGTTAAATATCCTAAATATCCTAAGTTGCGGTTATTTCCAGAAAGTTGTTTCTATTCCATGGATTATCAGCAAATTTTTTGAAAGTTCAACCAAGTTTCCAGTTGATAATTGTTCGGCAATTCAATGAACTTCTATGAAGTTCCACCACTTTTCTTCTTAAAAAAGAATGAGCAAACTTTATGATTATCTTGAAACATCTAATACATTTATTCAACTTCCAGGAAGCTTAATCAACTTCTGTCAAGTTCATTATATTTCCACCCAATTTTCATAGATACTCCGAAATTCATAGTAATTTAGAAAACAACTTTCAAAGAGTTTGTTTAATTTCCAGAAGCTTAAATAAGTTCTGATCAATTCAGGTAACTGTAAAGACTTTTTTAAAGCTGTAGAATATGCGATTCAATAATATAATATAATATTTAAAAACGGTTCCTGGAAGAAATCAAAGATTTTACGAACTTTCCTTCCGTGAAATACGAATTTAATCTATCTCTTAGATATCATCGGATTTCCCCAGAAAACTTATGAAAATTGCTATAGTAAAATGTATCCTCTCCTCCAGAATATAAGCCTGAATACAATGATCCCCAGTAAACGTTCCAAAAGTGTCTATTAAACAGGCATTTCTAAAATGTATCTGTTTGAGCTATTTGTGACTGCTAGTCATGGCCAGTCCATCAATAAACCGATTGTTCACTTTGAAGACGTCATCAATTTTCATTTCCAAGCAATCCAAATACTATTCGGAATCGGAATTTGCTACAAATTAGTCGTAAAATCCACACTAGTCACACTTCCGGGAGCCTCATCATTTCGAACTAATCAGCGTTTCCCGGAAAATGCAGTGACTGTAAAAAACGTAGAGAACCATCAGTTATTCAAGAATGAAACGAAAAAGTAATTGTCTAGCACGGGGAGCAGCTTGAGGTGATTGAGGTTACCACTTTCTGTCCGGCGGCAGTATCACCCGCAACAAATACGGCCACATTTTGATTCTAGGTATACCTCAGCAAGCTTCAATGCTTTTTCGGAACGAAAAACTCCGAAACAATATCTGCAACAACTAGAAAATAGCAGACGGTCCATCGGTCAGCATTTAAAGTTATATTGGGTTGCGCAAGGGTCAGTAAACAACAGATTAAAAACTTGATTTTTGTCATGTAATAGCTATATTTTTACTCATTAATTGGTATCATCAAGTAGCGTGTAGTGTTTTGGAACGGTATTTTTCTTGTTCCAAATTGCTGCAAGAATAGATCAAAACATATACCCATTTTAAAATGATGCAAAATAGATCCGGTACAAAACAAAATTTACAATACCGGTGCAGCGATGTTTTTGCATTTGATTTGAACCGCCGTTGAAGATGCCCTAAGCGCCAGTTCGAGGATGTGGAGACACACTCTCAGTCCGTGCTGCCAGAACCAACATACCCGGCACCTTGAACAGTTATTGTTCAGCATTGAAATGTATGCATACAACAATATTTTTTTAATTCGTGTCCATTTTGCTTATTAGTTCTATCAAATTTGCTTTTCCTTCTGTTTTTGCTTATTAGTTCTATCAAATAAGTAAACTTGTTTTGTCAAAAGATAAGCTTTCTGTAGTAGAATTTAACGAAACTTGCTCGCATTTACTAGTGATAGTTTGAAAAGTGTTTTAGTTTTTTTTATTTTTTTTGAAGAAAAAGTGATCAATTGAAGTGTTAATTTAAAATTTTATAGTTTTCCAATTTCCTCAACTGTTTAATTTTCGCTGCGTAACCATCTTCCTGGACAATCGGACGAAAATTGTTGTGGCTTTGGCGATCTTGGCCTTTGACAGGACTATGCAGCTGGATGAATGTATTGGTGAAGGCTTTGTTCGGAGTTTCAATCGGCTTTTGGTGACAAAGCGCAGGATATATCCTGTGACGTGAAGAAGGTGGCTGTAGGAACACTTACGTATGATATGTATGATATGTACTACCACCCATTGTAGCACGGAAACTAAGTCCGACAGCAGTGAGCTCTCCTCGCTGTTAGACTTGATCAAGCTTTAATAACCACTGATTATCCTAATCATGCCATTGTATGAAGGGCCAAAAGGGGTTGGGTGGATCGATAGGCAACATCACCTATACGTATCCACAGGGATATAAAGAATCTCCTTCCAACAACAAGATTGAACAATTGGTCAAAAGAGCAAGCTATCTAACATGAGGATGCCCCAATGGGCGGGGAGAAGAGCCCGCCCTCTATTCACAAACTGTTAGCAAAGGAGAGTTGGCATTTCCACTCTCCCCATCCAGAGTGCTTCAATCGGGTGCCCTGATGGTCCCTCCCATTCCCATGAAATATTTATATAATAGTGTATATATTTATGTAAAAGAAAAATACTGCAATCATTCGGTATCAATTATTCATGATCTCTTTCGGTGGATCCTGAAATATAAGAAATGTTGTAAAGTGTTAAAGTGGAGAGTTCTGTATTTTCACGCTTAAGAATGTTTCCGTTCGTTTTCAGCGATAGCATCAATTTCCCAAAATCTTGATTTGAGGTATCCTAAAAAAGTTTGTTAAATTTTACAAAAATTACATTTATACATTTTAATCTACTGTTGACATGGTCACTATTTGCTGCTTGGTGTTGATTTTTATTACAGCAATACGCTTTTATTTTTGCTGGCTTAAAAATTATTGCTCCTGTGTAAGGAAAACAGAGAAGATTTTGTTGACAGGGAGGTAAAGACAAATGGACGTAAAACAACAAAAAGCAATTTTTATATCATCTATGAAGTAAAAACAATTAAACAATATCATCAAATAGAATGGTATTGTGAGTTATGATACGGTACTGACGAAAATAGAACTTGTAACATCAGACACAATCCGAATGGCAAACAGCACAGATTTGGAAAAGGTCTATTTGCAAACTGGAATTGAAAAATACATTAGGTAATAAGTGCAAAATTATTTAAAAAAAAATATGTTAAAATATAAATCCTGAAAACAACAGTTATGATCAAAATGATAATGATGATGATAAAGAAGATTGATAATGTTTATGAATAAACAATGTCCTATGTGATAATATATAATGTCAAGGGATATTATAATATAAACTGAAAATTACATCTGTGCCGACTGCTGTTTTGTTGCAATTGTAGACAAACTCCCAGAAAACTTAGACAATGTATGACATGAGAAAAAAAATGAATTTTAAATTTTAAATTATTTTATAATACCTGATGACCTGGAAGACCTGAAAGATATGAGAATGGAAAATTATGATATGATTTACCGGTCGCACCCCCTCACTTCGCTATTGTCGGATTGACAACATTGCCCAGGCTACGCCAACTAGGGTCTCCATGTTTCAGCTGGCAGTCTTTTGTGATCATATGACTCGTGGAGGCGTGAGGTAGGAACTTGTGAGGACCGGAGGTCGGTCGCACCCTCCTGCCAAGTTGTCAACTCACCATTTGAAGCCCGGTGGCTGTAGGAACACTTACGAAGGAAAAACGAATGAACAGACGGCAACGCTAGAACGACTGCGATTGTAGTTTTTATTTCCAGTGCTTCGTCGGACACCCCTGAATTCCGTGAAGGACATGCCGCGTGATACCAGCGGGATTTGCGACTCCGGAAAAATACTTCCATTGGCAGCCTTGGGTATATAACTGTATTTCCAATATGCGGTCGGCCACGAAAGTTGACCAGGTATTAGGAGGTGCTCGAAGCCACTGAATAGTGATGCGAAACGCGACCAGAAGTAAGTGACTGTCACATTGGCGTCATTTACCTTTTTGATGCGATCATGTAGATGAGCGCCAAGAACAGCTGCACACAGCTCTAATCGGGCAATGGTGAGACGATTTAGTCGAACTACGCAAGGTTTCGACGCTAGGAGCTGAATTCGGACTCTTCCTTGGTCGTTTGCGTAGCGAGCATAGGTGCAAGCACCATACGCAGCCAGGGACGCATCGGCGAAAGTGTTTAGCTAGATCACTGACCCGGGAAGGAATGCACGACCAATCCGATACTCGAAGATCTGGTGGTGTTTCCCACATCGATTTTACCGGTCCAAAACTGGATCGTCCCACCCGCATGACAACTCCCACAATTTCTGCATCAGGCTCTTCGCTCGAACGATTACGGGAGCAATGAGACCGAGTGGATCGAAGAGTTCGGAAATGTCAGACAAAATTGATCGTTTCGTCGGAGGCTTATCGCTTCTTCACACCTGGGATTCTAATCGCAGACAGTAGGTTTCAGGTTCGCAATTGATTCCAAGCGCTTTGATGGTTTCGTGAGGAGTGAATTGAAGAGACGATTACATACCTCTGCGGCCTTGCAACACCTCGAGCCGATTAGAGTTCCATTTTCACAGCTCAAATCCACCCGTCTTCAACAGTTTGCTGACCTCGTTCCGCAAAATAATCGCTTCTTCGACGGATTGGACTCCACCGATAAAATCCTTTACGTAGAAACTCTTTTTCAATGCTGGACCGCCTGCTGGAAATGATTTGCCTTCGTCCTCTGACAGCTGCTGGAGTGATCGAGTCGCCAGGTAAGATGAGGGACCGTAACAGTGAGCAGTCCTAGGTCTGCACTGGATCGTGTGGTGAGAATCGCCATAGTATGCGCTGCAGAGCGGTGTCATCGGGATGAATAAAGTCTTGCCGGTACATGGATGTCACTGACTAGAGCAACTGAAAACGTTCGAAACCGCAGGATGATATCAATAAGCTCATCATGCACCACAGCCTCACGCAAAGATCTTCGTTGAGGGAGAAGCCGGTAGAGGTCTTCGCTGAGTCATCAAACACGACACGGATCTTGGTTGTCGTGCTTGCCTCCTTAATTACGGGGTGATGGGGCAGGTAATAATAAGCCAGAGAGGATTGTTCGTCGTCCGATTCGACCAGGCGCATGTGGCCGAGGAAGAGATTCTCTTGTAAAACCTTGAAAATTCTATACTGGCGATATTCGTGTTCCAGTCGCGGGTTTTGCTCCAGGCGTCTTCCTAGGTAGTCGAATCGCCTATGAGCATGTTTCTTAGAATCACCGATCATCTCAGTAAACTTAGCCTTTCACGGGTATCGAACGATGTATCGGTCTTCTGAGAGATCTCAAACCACCATAGAAACATGTTTTGCCTTCAAAAATCTCCACATGCCAAATTTGGTTCTTTTCGGAATACTATACGAACTCTGGCGAATCCATCTTATTCAACGATCCGGGAGGGCGACTACTGATTGAATGCTCCAGGAATGCTAGACAGACAAATTCGACTCTGCTAGCTCGGTAGAACTACCGAACATGTTCCGACGTAGGGTTTCCACAGCTTCTTCGCGACACGATGCCTTCCTCCTTGGCTCTTCCTTTTTGTTTTTCTTTCGTACGACAGCATGTTGACACGTGACCTTCCTTTCCACACGAATAACACGTCCACTTACGCGCTGGGCATGTGTTCGGTTCAGGTAGATGATTGTGTCTGTAGCATGGTTTTGACTCTTGTTTATGTAGGCTTTTTGGTTTCCTCTCTTCCTTTTCTGGATACGATTATCTTGCGTTTTATTTACAAGGAAGAACATCTCCAGTCGGTTTATCCCAACAAACATAGGTGTTGAATTAGAGCTTGTTCAAACAAATTTGGAGAAGCTATTCAGCTATTCTAGAAGAAACAGCTGAATAGCTTCTCCAAATTTGCTTGAACAAGCTCTAATCCAACACCGATGTTTCTTGGGATGTACTCTTCGAAGTTTTCTCCCACGACGTATTGCTCTATTTGGCCAACATGTCAGCACGAGCGACCGGGAATAAAGCGTGTCCACGTTAAATCTCGGACACCAAAATTATAGCAGCAAAATAAAAAAAAAATTACACTTAATTCAACAAACCGTTTGTTTATTTCACAATAATAGAGTTATATCTACATTAGAAACAATTGATTAAAGGGTGTCCACAGTTAAATTGCATCACTTTCAATAAGCTGTAACATTTTGCCTTTTGGGTTGATTTCAACGAAATTTCGGGTGAAATAACCTCAGTGTGAATTGTTTACACTGCGTGCGTTTTATTATGAAATGTGTCGTAGTTTCGAAAATGGAGTCGAAGGAACAGCAAGTGCACGAGAACATTTTGCACAGGCACCTCGACAACCAATTTCTTTCGCACTGAGCCATCAGAAAGATGTTGAAAATTCACCAGCCTACTGTGTCTCGTGTTGTTTCGAGGAACGGTTAACAGTCGATCGGAAGAAGGTGAGTAACAGAAAAAGTGTTCCGTACTGTGTGAAGGATCACAAGCGAGTGGTTGCTGCCTTTAAACGCAAACCCAACTGTTCTGTTCACGATGTCGCGAAAATGCTGCACTTTACCAAAAGTTTCGTGCAGAAAGTCAAAAAACGAGTCGGGATCCGTTCATCCAAAGTACAGAAAGCTCCAAACCGCAGTGAAAAACAGAATAGGACAGCTTAAACACGTGCGCGTATGCTGTACACTGAAATGTTGACGAAACCACACTGCTGCATCATGGACGTTGAAACACACGTAAAGGCGGACTTTAAGCAAATTCCCGAGAACCAGTATGTGACTGCGAAAGACAAGTTCGATGTTCCAGAGTCTCTCAAGAAACAGCAAGTGTCAAAGTTCCCAAAGAAATGCATGATTTGGCAGAGGGTTTATTCGTGTGGCAAACGGAGCAAACCTTCCGTGAAAACTTCAACTGTAAATCGACAAGTATACATGAATGAATGCCTGAAAAAAAGACTGCTTCCGGTTCTCAAAATACACAACGTTCCTACAATTTTTTGGCTGGACCGACTCTCTTGTCACTACTCCAAGGATGCTCCAAGAGTGGTACAAGACGAATGGTGTCAATTTAGTGCCGAAGGATCTTATTCCCTCAAACTATCCATAGTCACGGCCAATTTAAAAATATTGGGATATAATGAAGCACGAGCTTCGTAAGCATCCTTAAGTTGTCACTACAGAACAGGAAATGTTGAAGTTTTGGTTGAAAGCGGAAAAAAATTTCGGCGCAAGCGTTGTACAAAATCTTATGCGTGATATTAAAAAGAAAGCTCGGGCTTTTGGATTTGGTAAAGAAATGAAATAAAAATACCTTAACCAAGATTATACATTGTCTTTGATTCCCTGAATATTTCAAGACAATCGGTTGAGAGACTGCTTTTTGAGGACGAGTTTAAAGTGATGCAATTTAACAGTGGACACCCTTTAATGGAAATAATTTTTTTTTATAATGAACGGTTATTTTGGCACTGCTGCAAATTTCGATAAGCGGAACTTGATTTCGAGTCGGATTCAACGGTCGTGTATGCTTCCCGACCTGGCACGGTGAAATGCTTTTTTTTTTCAAATGCAAAGTAGAGTCTCTTTTTTTTGCAAAATTCTAGACAGGTTTGTGTGAGGGTTGAATGTAATCTGTGAAAAAAAAGCAACTAAGTGTATGCAAATTTTATTCCTATGAGAGGGGGGATGAAAATGCGTAGCACATGGCTCGGAATTTCGCTCCTGATGCTGCTTCACGAAGAAGATTCGTATGAATATGAATTCTACACAAACTGTTTTTACGATTTGCTGACAAGGTTTTTACTTTCCAAAGGACACATCGAAAGTAGACCCAAATTAGTAGCTTCTATGATCTCTAAGATAGCACTCGAAGATATGTAGTGCTTAAGTTTATGTTAAATGTTGAGCAGGCATAACCAGTTTCCTAGAGAAGCAGCTCGAAGCACAACTCTCTGTTCAAATAATCTGTGACAATGGCAGTGCCATTTACTTTACTAAAGAGGATTTGGTTAATCAAAACAAATAAATTCCTGCTGTCACCACTTCGTAAGAGAAGAAGTCGAACTGCAAACTAGAATGCTGAAATCTTCTGCGGCAAGATGTTTCATATCACCCCTTCCAATCCCATTCAACAGTGATTGTGAATGTAAGTTCGTTATCTAATGGATGAAATTTCTCCAAAAACGTAATGAGCCAAAGCTGGCTATATCTAACGTTGTACATTAGGAACAAATGTATCCCAGGTGCCGTCTTGTGGAGGTGCATTAGCAGCATTATCAATTACACACTGTTTGCATTTCAGAGGTTTCCTTTGGTTTGCTTTGTTCGCATACTCTCCGACTTTTCCGACTTTTGAAGCTTCTGTTCTATACTCTTACGCAACTTGACCTGGCAACAGGATTGGAATGGATTAGATACAAGGCAACTGGTGCAACTTCACGTCCATGGTGAACGTATAATCCAAGGTCACTCGTGTTGCCAAAAGTGTGTCGTCCACCGTCACACTGATACACGTAGGTACCGTTTTATCGTGCGTTGTCGTCTATGACACTGACAAAGAGCACATTTCCCCTCCACTCAGTCAAAATTACTGCCAATTAAACTATCTTGACTTCTGTTCTGCAGCGCCGTTGATGTCATGGCGGAGTCTCTATAGTGTGTGCTCCAGTCGAAATACGTCCACCAATCCAACCGGCTATTATCATTTATCACTTGACGCGAGCAAAGTCCTTCAGGGAAAATGTGTGCAAACGAGGTACCTAGTCGAACATCATCCGAGACGTGGATGGATGGATGGAAGGATGGATAGACGGTGCTGATGGTTTCTCGTCTTGTGAACTCTCTTCTGTACAGTAAGCACATGTATGTCATCAGTTATCCTGGATGTCTACCGTGACAGAACGTTGCTCATATTTCGCGCTGTGACCACACACTGGAGGAAAGCTATTCTAAGTAGGGGAAACTACATAGTCGTTTTCAGCACTTGTTTAGCAATTCAAATAAAGATCATAATCGTAAAGTTCTTGTTTTCTAGGTGCATTATGTTTAAGGGATAAAAATCAACACTCAAGACCCTTTTTGCTATTTGAACGACGGAATCTAACATTTCCTCAATGGATTTAGTATGTATTCTAAGAAGTCTTTCTGAGCAGTAAGGGGGGGGGGGGTATGAGGGGGGGCTCTCCAGGGCATTGGAGTTCAGTTTTGATTACCGTACAATCTACAGTAAACAGCTGATTGTATGACAAAAGCTCGAAAGACAAAATGTTGAATGATAAAAACGTCGAATCGGCAAAAGGTTGCACCGGGCAAAACTACTCGACAGTATTCAACTATTTATTAGCCTGTTTACAACTGAAAGTATTGTCAGATTAATTAATTCAGAATTAAGATTTTTACATTCTTCTGGGTGGTTTCAGGAGCTGCAAAAGTTGCTCCAGTTTCCAAACCTAACATTTTATTGATAGGAACCTGAACTTACATTACTTTTAAATTATTTTAAAAGAGAAATTGCTTAAAAGAAGTATTTACTTATTTTCACGATAGTCCGTATAGAGACATTTAACTCATCATGTTTATTGTCGTTGCATGGAGCACGTAATCAATTATAATGTTTGAAAATCGGAAATGTCCTTCTTATCATCATTCAACCGAATTGCAATTTCTGCTAGAACCAAAGATGTGAAGAGAAAGTATTTATAGGTCCCGTTAAAGCACGGCAGGTTGTGAAATTGAATAAAAATAGTGATCGTAGGGCATGGTTAAAAAGCGGTATCCGATCAAGCAGAAAATCTCTGGTCTAGCTATCACAATGCGTTAACGCATTGCTTCGAAATACAGCGTAGCAAAAGCCCTCCGCTCAATTTCAAAACCACTTCTATTCAATTTTCAAATCCTGCCGAGCTCTATCGGGCCTATCAATACTTTCTCTTCATATCTTTGGTTCTTTCAGAAATTTTTGTCCACTCCTAGGGTTGCATGTTGATAAAAAGGATATTTCTTATTTTCCAATATTAGAACAGTTAATTTATTTAGTTTTTGGTACTATTTTTCATTATTTTTAGTTATCCTTTTTACCCTCGTACTCTTTTTTCCTGACTTACTTTTCCTTGTTAGCTACAACACTTTAGTTTGTTTTCTTTGTTCAATTCTGTTTTTTTTTCATTTACTGCTTACGTTTCTCAGAATTATACTTGACTATATTCCAACTTGAATATCGAAGCTTCGAGTCTCGCTGCGAAAAGGCTCATCTTGAAAAGTTTATGTTATTCCGTTATCGCCCAGTAGTGGAATCCTGCTGGTCTTATTGGTGGTTATTATCTGGGCCAAGATCCAGTTGCCCCTATTATTATTAGATACTCAGGTTCAGGATGGTTCTATGCCTCATGATATAGCAAATTGATGGACGGAATTTATCAGCAGCTCTCAGCATTCTTCAACATTAAATAGAACGTCACACGTTGATTGATCATACAGTGCTGATCCAGTTCCACATGTTTCAAACTCACCCAAAGCGGCTTACGGAGCATGCACCTACGCTTCGGACGGGTCAAAGTGGAGTTATTGGCGGCAAATTCTTGACCAGCAAATCTGAAAAAGACCACTCCCACTGGGTTGGAGCTGTTTGGTTCTTTCGTTGATGCAAAATTTTACCGTGCGATTATTTATTTATTTATTTGACATCAAACAATTATAGACCGTTTTGTTACATGGATAATTCGTACATGGATACATCCTTATACTAAAATTAAATGCCTATATTCTATTATTTCGCAGAGTGTTAAAATATGTTTTCAATTTTGTCCTAGGTGTATTAAAGTCAATCATTTCACAATGCTGATTATATACAATCATCATGCGGTTCAGCGGTCCAAATTTAGCATAATTTGTACGATGACGATCTACTGCGAATAGGTTACGATTGCGTAATTGTCGAGTGGGGGCATATAAATTTAGCTTTGACAAAAGATCAGTTGAGTCAATACGTTGTGATATCAAATCATTAACAAACAAAACCTTAGCATAATCCCGACGTTCTTTTAAAGTTTCAATATTGATCAGCATACAACGTGCCTCATATGCTGGGAGAGGTAATGCTGTCCATCCTAGCTTACGCAGTGCATATAATAAAAACTGTTTTTGGATTGACTCTATTCTTTCTTCATGTTTTTTCATATAAGGGGACCAAACAATACTACAATATTCTAATATTGACCGGACATAAGCAACATAAAGCGTTTGTATTGTATATGGATCTAAAAAGTGGTATCCGAAACGTTTTATAAAATTAAGCATATTGCCTGCTTTATGAACTATCGTGTTATAATGATCCACAAACGTTAGTTTTGAGTCTAGAATAATACCTAAATCTCTTATTCTATCGCATTTTTGTACATTTTCTGTTCCTAATATAACTTGAACGTTTGGCGTGCTTTGTTTTCTGCTATACGTTATGAGATTACATTTTTTAACATTTAGTTTCAATAGACTTTTACAGCACCACGTATGAAAAACTTGGATATCATTGTGAAAAACATTAATTTCATTATCGTTCTTAATTTCTAAGTACAGCTTTATGTCATCAGCATATATAAGTACATTGAGATTTTTTAAGATAAGAGATATGTCATTAATGTATAGAATGAAAAGAAGAGGTCCTAAGTGTGAGCCTATGATTAGAAATGCCCTTGAGGTGAAGAAGATCAAGACTTGTTTTTTGTACGATTCGACCTATGTTCTGCCGTGACTGAAGCTACCACCATACGTCTGCCCTACATTGGTCGCTAACCAAGTCTCACACATTCTGGGGCTTAGGAAGGGACACTGGTAGAATTACGTTGACGGAATGGAAAACCCAGCTGATCCTGTTTCGCGGTGAGTTAGCTGATATGTTTGCCGCACTAGTTCCACGGACCACACTGGTTATTGCTATTTGACCAATATTCGAACGCCAGGAACACTTGGAGTGCAAACAACCGTTGTTGGAGAAGAAAGAAAGCGTGCTTGTGGTTATGGACTAATCAGAACCTCATCCGCAATTAGATCACTACTCCAGTTATTGAAAGTTGTTGTGGATCACTCCGTACAGTATCAAATTCACCCGATCAACGTCAAGGTCTCCCTACACTACTATGATACTCAGCGTCAACGATATACAGGAAGCAAAATATACATTGTTGCACTGTATTCATGGAGAGTCGCTCGCTGTGAAGATCACGGCACTCGCGAATCATCATGCCGTTCCTGCTGATTCTCCGTTGAAATTACTGAACCCTTCCTGGATCATCTTGGCATACTCCGAGTTGATGGCTGGCTCAATCTCCTCGTCAAGGAATCGTACGCTGTTTGGCACTTCATGATCGTCTTCGGCAACCATTTTTTCGTCAAGTAGCAGTCTTATATCACGAAAATTTCCTTCATTCTGGTTCACCTATGGCGCTCGCTCGAGTTCGGCAATTGTGGCCTTTAAATGGTACGCTACAGTTTCCAGGATTGCATTTGTTGTTTCCGAAGCAACCCTGTCTCTGTATCTCAATTCCTTGGCCAACCTCAAAAGCCTCGTATAGCTTCCAAACCCTCGTACAACTATAATCTTGCATTTCTTACTCGTGCTATCACCTGACTATTATGGTCCAGTCTACCTAAAGCCCGTTCATCAACGAGCTGCAGCTTAGAAAGCCTATATCACTGTATTCGTGTGCTTCAGCACAAAGGCGTCTCACCTAGAGCTTGTCGGCGATCTAATACCTGCAGTTTTCCTGCTTGGCGATGTTTTGTATCTCGTAGAGGGCCCCCGTTGTAGTTTGCGACACACTTGGTGGTTCTCAGGTTTCTCCTTAGTGGGTCGCGAAAAGTCTCCGTATGGTTTTTATTTTTGTGATGTTACTCAGTATACAGGTAAACGTTTGGATACTTTGGAACTCAAATACTTAGGGTCGAATTTCTTAATTTACTAGCATATTTACTGTTTGAGGCCAAGTAGTTAGTTGGATCGTGCCAGTAAAATTTAATAAATAAAATTGACTAATTATAATCTCTCTTTGATGAAGAGAGGTTGTCAAGTCCACAAAAATGTTGGAACGGTAAGATTATGTTTTATTTTTTTACTAGATATTATCGAGTTTTTAAAATTCGGGCTAGTTCATCTCCCTTGGAAGACACTCAAAGTTCTGTCCAGTTAGAATCCGGAATCACTTATTGTGTTAGGGCGACACGGGAAGTGACCGCTGCACGGCGGTTTGTTAACCTAGGCGCCCACTTTCTGTGGTAAAAAATTCGGTGTTTCGTGCAATGAGTCAAAAGTCATTCCAGATGAAAGCCGAGAGTAGACAAAAAAATCCATTTTGACGTAGGTTTCATCGTCGATGAGCAGGCATTCTTGGTACTTCGTTAAAACCTACTGGTATAATTTCCGAGCTCGAGTTTAGGTGACGAAACTTTGCTTCAACGTCAACTTCATCTGCACATTGACGATGAAACCAAAATGGATTTCGGACTGCTTCCTGGCCAAAAATTGTGCATGGTGACGGCACAAGGAGTGTGTATCATTTAAGTTCATAAAGGTCCCATGACGTTTTGGCCAGATTTGGCGAGTTGCCACTACAGCCGGGAAGTCATCCAATGGTACCGCGATAATAATGTAGATTTCATCTGTTCCGGCCCATCGAGAAATTTTGGGCAATAAGAAGCGGAACCTATAAATGATTTTATCATTCCGGATTCTAAATGGACATAGCTTTAAAACATCTTTTTGGGTATTTTTTATGACTTGTAGGGGGTGAGATTCAAACTCGTGATTTTGGCTAAGGAGGTTACCCACTACGCTGGGGTCAATTCCAAGATAATGGTCTTCCTCCGTCAATTCGGTTGGAAACTTGAGTTTCTATACGCACATACTGCTCATGATGTAGAAGAAAAGATCCCCTGAGCTGGGTGTGCTGGATTATGACGTGAGAATATACTGCTTGGAGGGTACGGGTTTAGAATCTAGTCTCGTTGAAATTGAATCGGCGCTCTAGTCGGTGGTCTATAGAACCAATCTTCACAGCTCTCTATCATAGTATAGTAGATTGTTATTTTTTCTGTAGTTTTTGTAGAGATGATTTTTGGTTAAATTAATCTTTATATTGCTGTGATTGTTAAAACTCCGATGATTGTGAGAACTATTACGGTTATAAGGCGCTTTTCTCTGTTTGTTAGTGTGATAGTATAAAAAAGTGAGGTGGTGTGTAAGAGAAGTGAATGTGATAGTGAAGGTGACAACCGTAATAAGCCCCATTATTGTTGAATTAAAATGTCAGACTGAGACTCGAATCAAACGACGAAGCTGTAGTATTTTGTGTTACCAGGACGTTTGTTGATATTTACTTAAGTTCGTTGAAAATATCCAGCTCTAACATTGGATTGTGAAACATAGTCCATAGTTTGACTTGAATGATTTTTTAATTGTCCATTCGGACTTTTTAAGCCGTCCGAAATAACGGACGTCATAGTTTCTAGCGATTTGGTATATATTTTTGTCAGATCGTTCCTCATGTTTATTAATCACAACTAGTTTTTTTTTTATCAAATCATTTATTTGCACAGGCTCAATCGAATCAACTTTACAGAGATGATTTGTTTATACACATCGGATATCCTAAAGCTAAAGTTAGGGAGATAGAACTATTTGTTTTAGGAACAGTAAAAATTTGTAATATCTCAGCCCGTTCACTAGTGCAAAAACTTTAATCAACTCATTAATTGTATCTAAGCTTCAATATAGTCGTGTAATTTCCTACAATTTAGATACAATATCTTAACATGTTTAACACTATCGGTCAAGTCTCAGATTGTTCTGGGGTTATAGTGAAACCTTGGACCTGCTTGAAGAGTACCATAAAGTTAAAGATTTTACGGAGGAACTACCAGCCGTGCTAGACATCCTTTTGATCGGATTAGGCAACCCGCGACACGTACTGAAAAGTTCTTCTACAAGTTCTACAAAAGTTAACCCAGGATTGTTTTTGATCGTAAAATTCCAGGCTTTGCTAAATAAGATATAAATTTTAACATTTTTATAAATTATCATTTATGTAAAAAAGTTCCACAGTTCCTATGACAACAAAGAGATGTATCGGATATAAGCCATCCGCGTACATTTGCGTCGTATGCGTGTATCTGTGATGCTTTAATGTGATCATCATAACATGCTGAGCGTCGAGTGCTTTGAAATTCATCAAGTGACTGTAAAATTCATCATAATCAACACTGTTCCTTGGATGAACTGCAAGGAAGAGGCAGAAAACTCGGATCTTCCTACCCTAAGGAGTGTATCGAATATAAGCTATCCACATACATTTGCGTTGTACGCATGTATTTGTGATGGTTTTTTATGCTCTGAACACTGCATGCTGTGCGTTTGACTGTCAGTTTTCTTTTGTTTTGTCGCGTATTGAAAAGGAAGTGAAAATAAAGATTCTGGACACATGGCTAAGTGAGAAGGGTATAACTATGCGAAAATTGGCGAAGCGGTTTGGAATTTATCATGCGAGTGTTAAAATCATCATTAATAAGTTTGGGGAATACTATTCTTTGGATGAGCTACCAGTAAGAGGCAAAAAACCCGGTTCTTCCAACCCGAAACTGGAGCAGAAAGTGGTATCTCTAATCATGAAGAACAAATCAATGTCAATACGTGATTTGGCCAAAAAAGCCGGAACGAGTGTCGGAATGATCCAGCGTATCAAGAGGCAAAACCACCTGAAGACCTACCAGAAGCAGAAAATCTCGAAACAAAGTGCAGAACAGAAGAAGCGAGCAGCAACAAGGGCCCGGAAATTGTATTCGCGTCTTTTGCAGCGTCCGGATGCATGCGTTTTGATTGACGATGAGACCTATGTAAAGGAGGACTCAAAAACCCTTCCAGGTCCACAATACTTTACTGCCGTCGTTGGAGAGGATGTGAGCGATGCGGACAGGTCAATTCAAGTGGAGAAATTCGGTCGAAAGGTACTGGTATGGCAAGCAATATGTTCCTGTGGTTTGAAGTCAACCATATTTTACACTACCGGAACTATAAATGCGGAAATCTATCGATCTGAGTGTCTCCAGAAGAGGATGTTGCCTTTATATAAGAAGCATAGTACACCTCCACTGTTTTGGTCGGATTAAGCGTCGGCTCACTATGCCAAAACCACTCTCAATTGGCTTGCGGAAAAGGGTATAGATTTCGTTGAGAAAAATATCAATCCACCAAATTGCCCTCAGCTTCGACCCATCGAACGTTACTGGGCAATCGTGAAGAGGGTCTTCAAGAAGACTGGTAAGGCAGCTGGGAACATGCAGGAGTTCAAAAAAATTTGGGCTCAAGCGTCCAAAAAATGCGATGCAACACTTGTCCGGAACTTGATGAAGAGCATTCGATCCAAAGTTCGAAAATTCGTGAAGGAATAACTTAAATTTCATCCGGTCTTCATTATGTTCAAGTTTAACCACGTACAATAAAGGATCAATTTTTTGTATGAATAAAATATCGGTTTTCAACATAATTTGAAAGAAAGTTTGCGGATAGCTTATTTTCGATACACTCCTTACATATAAAACTTTTGGCAAAGCTCGTTAACGATGGTTTCTCGATTTGCGAGGCTGAACTTATCATGTGCAATATCAGTTTTCTCTAGACGTTGTGAATTCTGAATAGAATGATTGGATATTTCTTATCAAATGGAATGATGTTTGACGCTCAGTATATCAGTCCATCTATTCGCATGAAACCGTTTTCGTCCAAAAGAGGCATCAGCTTGTAGAACACTCCGGATTTTTCGATCTGGATCGGTGGCTGATTTCCATTCCTCGTCTCTGTCCTAGCTTCCATAGCACGTTTCTAGCTTGGGTGGTTGCAAAATCGTCAGTCTCTTTGCTCTGCTCATCGACACTTGATTCGCTGTAGCCTTGGACGTTAACAACGGTTGACCGTTCTACTTCCTTCTACAGTTCTCTATGAACCATAGTACACTCACCTCACTTCGCAGTAGCTATTTCCATCTCGAACATCTTGCACTGTCGATAACCTCTTCTACCTTGTGGAACAGGAAAACGTTGCATGCTCACTAGCACCACGTAGCGGTGGAAGACCAAATGGCACGGTTCACCTTTCGAATGCCCTTGACCTTCTGAACAACTTTGCCGAAAACTAGAACTTTCTATCTTATCAGAATCACGAGATAGAACAAGTTGCAAATGCTCAATTTCGTATGCTTACTAGCGCCACATAGTGGTGGAATTCCGAACAAAACGGTTCATTTTTCGAATGCCCTTGACCTTCTGAACAGCTTTGCTCAAGACCGCATCTTTGCAGATATTAAGGGTCTCGAGATATGCCATCATGAATGTACTTGTATTATTCCCACTTATCCCCACACACATTCACTCCGGTCCTATTTTGTGTTCTGGCCTTGGAGCCCTCGCTTGGCTCTTGTAACTTGTTTTGCTATCCATTCCACTGTTTAGAAAATCTTCTAAGTGTTTTTCATTGCAAAAGACTTAGAATGTTATAAAAGTTTTTTTTTACACGGATTTCGGAATTAACACGGTTTTTTTTTACACGGATTCCGGAATTAACGCGGTTTTTTTGGCACGGTTTTTTTTTACACGGTACGTATCCCCCGTGTAAAAAAAAACCTTAGTGTATATTTCAATTGGACAAAGTTCGGGGGAATTCGGAGGGTTACAGTCCTTTGGTACAATATTGACGTTTCCTGCATACCACTCAACAATAATGACAAGACGCCAAATCTAGCCAAAACAACACAGATCTTGTGTGCTTTTGGATGAATGGTAGTAGCCGTTTTTGAGACTCGTTGACGTAAACCTATTGGGTAATTGCACTTGTAGTTATGAAGGTTTTGCTCTTCAAACCACAACTACAAGTAGCCTGCCAAAACGTATACTTTTTAGAAAATTTTGACTACTTTTTGGCCTTTTTGATCGTAAACCTTGCCACCTTGTAATGCGGTATAGAACTCAAGATCAGAAAGCTGCGTGGTTATGGATGATAAAAAAACACCAAAGCAGACTTCGATGCTCTGACGTTTATTCATGATCCATAACCACGCAGTCAAATTTTGACAGCAATTTGTCGAACAGCTTACGCGATTTTGTGTTCGAACTGGTTTCCTGCATCTCGTTTCTAAAGTTTTTATTATCTTGAACAACCCCGCTTTCTTCACTTTTTGAATGAAAGAATACGATGTTTTGATCTTTTTAGCCACATCTCAGATGGAAAGGTTTGGGTTTTGCTTAATCATCCGAAGCAGTGTATCCCGCTGGGATTTGAAGTTGTCGTTCCGCTTGCCGCCAGATCCTGATTTCCGAGCGAGAGGCAAAAGACAATCCGAGAAACGTTTCAAAACGCTACTTAAACGTTGGCCAGACTGAGCAGTTATAACACGTTATAAGCTTATCTTGATGATGAATTTCTTGTGGAGATTATTTGATAACCGTTTTAACATGTTAGGGAACGTCCATTAATTACGTCACGCAAAAAATAAATTTTTATACCCCACCCCCCCTCCCCCCCTTATCACGTTTTTTGTATGGACCTCCAATGTATTTTGTATGGATCGTCACGTTTTCCCAAACCCCACCCTCCCCCCTTACTGCGTGACATAATTATTGGACCTTCCCTTATAACTGTGTAGTCTGAACAAGGCATGAACAAGGCATTACTCTTGAATGAGGGACTCCGAATTTTTTTTTCTACGTCATGATGCAACATAGACGGATTTTCCTACACTTTCGTGCACAAATTTCCCGCACTTGTTGTTCTTTCGACTCCGTTTTCCATACAATACTTTTGTGACAGAAAGTCGTACGTCAAAACGGTCACACACACAATGAAATTGCGCTAACGGTATTGGTGACATCTTTATATTGTCAAAAAAAATGTGAGTATGAGCATGATTGACCGCCCACAGATGCAGTTCCGATATTGCCAGATCAGCTGTATTTTCACAAAGAACTAATATATGATGTTTGGAACTAACATACAGCTTCAATGTTTTAAAAATTGGTGACCCATTATGAAGCAATACCGGCGCACTGGCCGTGCCCGAATGCTGGTCAAGTAGGCAATGGGAAGGAACGAGTTAACATGATACTCGCCGAAAAATTCTCTGCACTTCCACGAGAAATCACTGCACTGGGATGTTGAATAGTGGGGGATTGGTTAAAAGCTGGGTTCGATTTGATTAACGATACGCTGAATGTATGCAGCACTTTCCGCCAAAAGCTTTGCATTTGCATCGTTGCATGCAAATCGCATCACATCCATCACTTCACGCACGACAGAGGGGAAAAGCACTATTTTCGGATATGGAAGTACCTCTGAAAATCGATCGGAAATGCATAGATTTGTTCAACACCAGTGAGCAAAACCCGTTCGGTTTAATGTAAGTTTCGATCAAAAACACGATTATTTTTCAATTTTAACTTTCACGGGAAACAGCGTCTTCTTTGTTCAAAAGCACAGCCTACTCTCCATAGACAAATAAAAAAGATGGTTAAATTTCACTGTGAGCGTACCTTGTTGTCCAGATTTTGAAATTCGGGCTGGTTCATCACACATGGAAGTAACTGAAAACACCTTTTTGGGTATTTTTTGTGACATTGCCGGGGGTGAGACTCGAACTCGTGAATTTGGTACGGGAGGTATGGATTTTGACCACTATGGAGGTATCGATCTTAATCGCAAATATATTTTTCAGGAACAGTAGAAATTTGCAATATCCCAGTTGGCCCAACGACTTACGCTTCCGAATGATGATGCCCATCGACTGGAGAAACTTTTTGATGGTTTGTCCGGTTGTTGCAACTTCTCTGCGCAAGGCATGGAAGGATTTTGCCAACTTCCCTTCGGTGTTGCGCTTCAACTTTGGCCGCGCTGGCCCTTCGGACGGTTGGAACCAGGTTTCCTCTCGATGTTCTTGCTTTCGTCCAGCAGGGTGGTGTTCCATACCTTTTCTGCATCCTATCAACACAAAGTTCACCACAGGGCTAAAGGTGATAGTAAGAACGACCGTCGAACGGAACTGTTTTTGCTTCTTTCGTGAAGATGTCTGCATCACAGTTAAAGTTAGACTGTAAACACGCGGGGTGCTTCGATTGGTGATGCATAAGTGAATACCAGATAGAGAATACCCAGGGATCTTACGGGCAGTCGTTTTGCTGTAGCCAACATCTCTAACATCCAAACATCATAGAATTAATTGTTTGTAAACAATACTGACGCTCGTACCCGTAATAACAAACGTCAGACGGGCTAACTCAAATAAGGCCCGTGATATGTGGCATACTGTCAAACGTTAGTAACAAGGATAGGGTTGCCAGGTCCCTGTGAATACCGGATAACAGATAAATTACACAAAATAGCGATTGTCTACGTTTTAATGCAATGGTGTATAACCACCAAGGAAGTTGAGAAAATTACTATTCGAAATGATTTTCTCGAACGGGAAATGAACTGACCGTCTCCGACTTGGGAATACTGTGTATTAAAGAACAAGGCTCTCTAAGGCCCCTACCACCCATACCCATACATACTGGGGGTTTTTATGTGTGGAAATTCAGACACGATTAGAATGGGCATCGCTTTGTATTTGAGCTGGAGAATTACTTTACGAAAGTCGTATAAAGAAAACGTTTTTGTAGAGCAGTGTTTGGTATACTCAACATGCTTTGATGTACCGTGCTGTATCAATCTCCTGACAGTCTATTAATTTTGATATTTCTTTTTCAATCAATTAGGAGGTCTTGTTGTTCTCGGTGATATAAGATAGGTCAACTTCAAAAAATGTCTGGATTTATGAACAAATTCTCCAGAAATTGATGCAGAACTGTAACCAGCAGTGTCTCTGAAGTTTTGGTTCTTCGAGAGTCTATTTTTATGATGCTGTACAGTTTTATTTCCCATTTGACCTGCAGCCATGATAGTGCTTGGCAGACGGTTTCTGACACGATTCTCGTCTCTTCCGTACCCTTTCCTGCATGGAAGGTATCCTTCTTGGCTTTTATGTTACAACTAAACCTATCCGCTTACCCCCACTGGTGAGCAAAGTGCTTCCCAAAATTGACGTTCAATTCCAAAGATCTAAGGTAAGATACACTTTCTTCATCATCTACTAAAGAAAGACTAGTTCAGCATACAATAAAGTCATTTCCACCTTTCGATTTCAAAAGCCTCCCGCTAGCTTAACAAAACAGCTTCAAACAACCAAGAGGCTATTATTTAAGCTGTGGCAAGCATAAAATTAGGCTTTGCCAATTAGGATTGCCAATGAAAACGTGATTAGGGGACACAAGTACGTCATTATAGGATTCTCAACATTTTCCCTTTAAATTATGCTTTACTTCGTTAAAAGTAATTCTTCGATTTTTTTTATCCTTTGTCACTTTTATTGCAAGAAGATTACTACAGAAAATTTGAACAGGATGCATCCACAATGTTGACGATCATGGTGGTTCGTACCATTTCCACGTTCTTCCAGCATCAACCAACGCTGAGTAAGGAGCATGACGACGTCCGGTTGAGAACAACCAGCGCACCGTAACGTGCAGTACAGTTTCCGCAAATAATCCCCTCCTTGTAGTGTATGAGAGTGTAAACTGCACCTCTAACAATTTGAGCATGAGGATTATAAGCAACTTTTGCACGGCTCTCTGACACAATAATTTATGCTCAACTTCCTGTTCGTCATTGCTTGAGATGGAAATTGCACTACTGGTGCAGTTGAAGGGGCAAACGAGGGAATTCTCTTTGATAAATCTGCTGTAAATACAATGTACGGAACCTGCCCTTTCCGTGAGGCAACAGTTCATCAGGAAAACTGTGCGACTGATGCTTCAGAAAAGGTTTACTTGTTTGACATGAAATATGTGCATCACTTGTGGTAATTTTGTTTCTTTGTCTCCTTGGGATTTCAATTTGACAACTTGTAGTCTTGTTCCTCGGAAATTGTAGTTTCTCCGTTTGCTGCAAGATTAATCGAACGGAAAGCAATTCCGCTCTAATTCACATGGACGAACGGGGATCAATCTAGGGAAATGGAAATTCAACGGGAGAAAAAGTAGATTCCAGAAAATGATTTTTTTCTTCTACTCTGATCTAGATCTATTTCCCTATACAGTGTGTTGCCAATCGATTGGTGTGCCTTGGGCAGTCCATCTGCATGGATCAAAGTTTTACAGACGGTACATTTACGACAGTGCAGCTACCGAGATTCCGAGAGGAAGAAGGTCACAACTCGAGGCAGGAGAATCACTGTGCGGTTGGAAAATTGCTGTTTTTGCTCAGTCCTTGTAGGTCCTTGTCCTGCAACAATGGTCGTCTGTTGGGCGAAGGCGGTAGAGCGAGGGGAATTTAATTTGCCACATTAGGATAAATGGGATGCAGTCCACTTTGAAGGTCCGTTGATGATTACAGCAGTCAACAGTGGCCCAGGTATCGTCATGGAAATTAATTTCCAAGCATTCAGATACATTTGCTGGTAAGCTGGAATGTAAATGGAGGGATATAAAGGTGTGTTTACACTGCCTGAAAGTGCTCAGCAACTTTTGTCCAACGCTACAGAACGGGAATTCAGATTACATGTAGCATGCGGTTTGCTTTCGTCAATGAATGTTTCCAACGTTATTTTTATAAACACCAATTTATTTAATATGATATTATGATTTAACAAGCATCGCCGGCAAAAACGTGTTCTATTCTAACAAATCTTGACAAATGTAGACGCACCTGAAAACATATCCTGTTTTTCGATTCTCTGTGTTTCAATAATATTTTTTCATTCAATCTCACTTTTCTTCTTTAATCTATTTCCTAGATTGATGTTGATGCAAACTATTTGTGTTCCGTATTACTTTGATGGGGTCCCGAGCAGGAGACAACAACATATGAATACCTAGTTTTGATCTTGATAACAGGCCTTGGTATTACAAAATACCCAAGAATTGCAAGCAAAATATCTCTCGAATAACAAAACTTGTTATTTCGGATACCTAGGAGTACCTGAGAGGTACTATTTTGGTATTACCTTACCTCAATTTGGTATTCGCATAACATTGTGCGAACAATGTTATGGTATTATCCTCAGGTATTTTACCTCTTAATCTGAGCTCTTAAATACCAAGGCCAGTTATCTATTCGTTCCTGCTCGGGGTATATTGTGCGATCTTGAGTGAAGTATTAGAGTGTATTTCATGTCAAACATATCTTCGTGCTGTCATAAACTACCACACTTACGTAGCGTACGATCATAACCACGATATTACGATGCAGTGCGTGATCACTTTGCAAAACGCTCCGGTTGCTGATTCTGGCAACAGTCTAGAGTCAAACGAAGATAAACATGTCAATCAGATATTGTTACTGAAGATGGATCCCAGTTAAAAAACGGGTTGCTGAGCGAAATGGCTAGCCTGGACTTTACTGACAGTCATCCGGTATCGTTTTGAAGGTTGGAATCTATTTGTGGATATTTTCGGATATTTTCGGATCTGTGTAATAAAGTAGTCGTGGTTGACAATTGGTTGCACTAAAAACCTGATAAAAGCGGGAAGGAAAAAACACGAGTTAGCCAACAAATGCTATACACTAAGGGTTTTTTTTACACTGTTTGTTTTCGGCGATAACTCTAGAACGGAACAACTTATCGATCTAATTCGAATCACATATTACGTTTTGGACAAAAACTAATCATATGACAGTTGCTCAAAAAATTCCCAATTTTCGGAGTGAAAATTTTAAATACTGTTTTTTGACCATTGCATGGAAAAGTTACACACACAAACAAAGTTGAAGCGATTTAAAAAGTTTATGCATGTGAATTTATAAACTCAGTTTAGTCTTTTTTACACGGTTTCATAGTAAAAGTGGAACGTATCCCCTGTGTAAAAAAAAAACCTTTTATGTATATTAGCAACTATTTGGATTTAAATTCTGTTGTCGCTTTGAAGCAATCGAGAGAATGATCTGATCTTACAATTATCACATGATATTAAATTATAGCATTAGCAGCATTTGCATTAGCATTGACGTTTGCACACCTCGTGGAGCTACGATGAGAAATACTTCGAACATTGCAAGTCACCATGAAACGGACCCAGTTATTGATACGTTTTTTCACGCACTAACCTCTACGAAGAGACTCCTCGGTCGCTCACTTGACCACGTCCATGCAACCGTTGGAGAAAGGGAGGATTTGATATCTGCCATAAGAAGACACGGAAACCTACGGAGCCTTCAGTAAATATCAAAGGAAAAGGAATTGAATAGTTGGAGCGAATAGTTAAACAGAATGCCCTCTTTCCTGTACAGAACAAAAACATATTTGAAAATGGTTGTTGGGAGCATCTAGTCTAAGAAGGTTAAGTGATGCTCTATTTCACTTCAAATGGCTGGAACTTTAGCTTTCATTATAGTCCTAGCCCAACATGGATTATGGTTATAGCACAATTTCTCGCTCACTGAAAAGAAAAGAATGTCTAAGAATATATGAACGGTCAGAGAAAATTTATCGCATATTTTTTCCAACATTTGTTTCCCAACAGGTTTTTTTTCCAACATTGAAGATATAATTTTACGTCACATTATTACTCTTATCTGTTCCTGTAGCTTATTTGTTTCTGAGATTTAGCAGGAAATATAATGATAATGAGTTTCAAGGACATAGAATAAGCAGTATATTAAGGTAGCAATTTTGAAAACATTGTATAACAATTCAAAATCATGCATTCGTGAAATAATCCGAGAGAAACAAGAATTCTATTTCAATAAAAATATGTTAATTGATTGATCAATGAGTCATCATCGCATTGCAAGTGTCACTAAATCAAATTTCATTTACATGTTAGAAATTTTGGATTTCTTGCCTCTCAATAATAAATTTAAATGAATACTCCATCGCAATTTAAATGATGGAATCTGCTTTTGTTTGATTATGTGTGGTTTAAATTATTTATCCAAGATTGATAAATCTGATGTTGATTTTGATCTTCTGGTTAAGATGTTATCCTTAAACCTAGAAGACAAGGGATCTAATCTGACCTAATCTAATGAAATCAAATCTTATCTTATAAAACAATCTGAATTTCAGATTGACATTTTTTTCTTTTGGTTTAAGCTACACTTGCAATATATTGTTGACGTTATTTTGGTATTAATCATATTTTAGCACAGTTTTTTTTACAAATCTAAAAAAAAACACTAAAAATTATATATACGTATAAATAGCGTCGAAACTATTACTCCTAGAATATTGCAATGTTGAAAAGATCAGTGTTAAATTCAATTTTGCTTCTTTTGATGACAAAATGTCTGAAATTGGATCACACGAGTTGGAGATATTCTATTTTTAAGTAAATGTGTTTTTATTCATTTATTAAAAAATCTCTAAAACTGTACTACTTTGACGGCATTTTTGAATTCTGCTTAAAATTTCATATTAGATATAGTGATCAGCTTATCGAATTCATAAATTCTGTAAACTAGTTTTATTATTGCCCTGTACAAAGTTGTCCACGCAAACGTAAGTGTTTCTTTCTACCGTGCTCCGTAGTTTCCGAAGTTTTTCGTTTCAGTTTATTTTTTCTTGATATAATAACCACCGCGGTTGTGATCGAGTTTTTTTTATTTTCTAAAGAAGAAAACCTGTGGTTAAAACAGTGCAATAACGACAAGTAATAAATACCAAGTAATGCAATCGGCAGTCTTCGAGCCATTTCACCCAATATCTGTGCGTAATTAGTCCACCTAGTGCTAGCGTTCATCGTTCATCTGCCAACTATCACCGACCATCACGCTTAACTCATCACCGGTTTAGGTGGCCACACACGTTCGCAGCAGCAGATCAGTAGTTCGTAGAAGATAAGTTTTTTGTTTCTTTTTCTGTGCTGAATAGATTTTGAATAATTGTTGTTAGCTCTAGTTTCGTGTATTGTATCTGTATGTGTTTGTGTGGTCCTTCCTCCGATCAAGAAAGCCAGGACTAGGACTGGGGTTGAAACGTCTGGGAGTAGCGGATACCCTAGGGTCGTCCCTGTTCCCCATGTCACGACCGCTTACGGCTTCCAGCAGGATCCCGCCCCTATGGCGCTTCCTCCATGGTAGTTCGTTTCGTCTTTAAGGGGAACGTAACGTTTCCAGGGTGCACCGCGGGGGAGGCGAACTTCTTTCCCACCCTTGAGTGTTTTTTTTATACAAGGTTCGAAAAACCCTTATCGACTGACCTAACACAGAGGCCTGCACTTGGTCATTGTGCACTTTGTCAGAGTGTGGTCAGGGGTCAGCGGCAGGGCAGCACTTTTGAGAATAGGGCGACTTCTGATCCCACTAAAACCCGTTTCCTTGTGACTAAACCGGACCCCCCTCCCCACACGAGACTGTCATATGGTATTACTTCATGGAGAATCTTGGCAATTTGGCTAAAATAGAGTCATTTAGCTTCTACTTCTTGCCACAACCAGTTTGCTCTCGCCTTACTTAGTTGAGCCATGTACTTCCTACCCTCAACGTCATCATATTGAGTAGTCCCCGATATTGGATCTACCCTTCTCCGACAGAGGATTACCCGCCTGTGGATCAAAAAAGCGTGTGGTTTAATGTCATTTGTAATATGCGACAAATTCAATTCATCAATTAATTGTTGATTTCTGTCCACTGAAGAATCTCCATGAAAATTGAAAATATTATAGTTCGCTAATGGTATACAATTACGAGAAAAATTTCTTTTAAGTTTAACCGGGTTATTTGTTGTATTTATAAATTTCACAATTGAATTTTGAGAATTAACTATTGTATTGGCATTAAATACCCCTGGAATTAATTCATCTGATGGAATCAAATAATTGTCTTGTGGCAAATCACATTTGACTTGCCGAAAAATTTCACATCTTGGTGGTAAAATAATATCTCCCTCAATATTGTCTTCAATGGGAAGTTCAATCATTTCATTTTGAAAATTACAAGTCAACGTCCAAGTATCATAATTAATATTGCAATGATACTTTGTAAGGAAATCTTAAGCATTAGCATTAGCATTAGCATTGACGTTTGCACACCTCGTGGATGGAGCTACGATGAGGAATAATTCGTTGAAGATATTGCATGCCACCATGAAACGCAACCAGTTACCGATACGTTTTTTCACGCAAACATCTCCACGAAGACACTCCTCGATCGCTCACCTGGCCACGTCCATGCAACCGTTGGTGATAGGGAGTATTTGTTATCTACCTTAAAAAGACACGGGGTACCCACGTAGACTTCAGTAGATATCAAAGGAAAACGGAAATGAATAGTCGGAGAGAATAGATTAACAGAATGCCCTGTTTGGTGTACAGAACAGAAATTTAATCAAAAATGGTCGTTGGGAGCATCTAGTCTAAGAAGGTTAAGTGATGCTCCATTTCTCTTCAAAACGGTTGGAACTTTAGCATTAACTATAGTCCTAGCTCCTTATAGCCTATGGTTATAGCGCCATTACTCGCTCTCTGAAAAGAGAAGAATGTCTGAAAATATAAGAACGGATAGTGAAAGAGAACTAGTCAGAATGAAGCCAAAAATAATATATACTGTCACACCCAAAATCACGTCCAAATTCTATATTTACAACAGCTTCTTCGATAACATTTGGTAATCTCAAATCTAAACCGCAGAGTGTTGACAATTAGCCACAAGACTGAATACTGGGTTATGAAAGTCTTAAATTTACATGATTGTTGTCTTTTGTGTTATAATAACATCCGTCATATTTTTAACGCAGTCGGTTCCACGCGGCACGACAGGTGACAAGTACAAATTTGCTCTCTTCCTGGAAAGATCATAATATGATTACTTCATGCTACATAAGATGTATAACAGATCGAACTTCACAACGTAAAATTTCATGCTCGAAAATTAAATGTGTAGGAAAAGAAAAGGAATGTTACAAATTCATTTTTTTTTCAGTGATACACGTCTACACAGCGGTACACACATCGTTCTTTGGCATGTAATATTAAAAGACGTCAAAGACATTATACAGCTTGAGCCGTCTATAAGAAGTAAGAAAAAAACTACTAATGGCATTAACTCGATAGATTCTGTAAATAGAGATTGAAATCAGCTTCATGAAAGTGGTGAAAGAACAAACTTTTTACCCACATAATCTCTTCATAATAATATAAATGAAAGTAAAAAGGAAAAAATGGAAAGAGCTCACCAATATTTCAAAGACGTCCACGTTTCGCTTTGCAACCAAAGTGATGATTATGCACAGTCGGTTCGTCAACTTCTTAAACCAGTAGAGGTGTTCTCCATCCAAACTTCCCCGAGTGGCTGTCCCCCTTTCAGGCTGAACTCGCAGCTCCCCTGTCGCACAGCGCTTGTCAATCATTCCAGTAAGTCTTCCAATTCCGGACAGAGTCAAACGCAATCATATTTCCGAACCAGTTTTCCCACAATTGCGAGACTAAAGATCATCCCGGTGCACTTTTCTTTTTGATCTTGAAAGCAATCGACAAATTTTATTATACATCCTTGGGCCACATCGGTACTGGTGGAATGTCAAATGAATTTAACAAAACAACACTCCTCAATTCCTTCTGGAGCTAATTTACACTTTTTTTTCATTTCTTCGTCGCCTGAGGACCGCGGAAATCGTGTACCCATTGAATGCATTGCGTCGTTAATAATCTGGCTGGGACGATAGTTCCTAAAACTCCATTTAACTGGCCTGCCGACAGTTCAGTATTTTTAACCGCACTTTGAACTCCTTGAAAGTGTCACTACACTGTTCGATTCTCCATGGTCTGCGATACGAAAAAGTCTTCTTGTATGTCTAATATTTACTTTGCTCGCACCTGGAACTGTTTTTCGGATTCACTGATTTCCATTTCGCAGTCCGAGCTTTGCAACGGGTTTCTTAAAATAAGCCACTCAAAATAGTAATAAAATAATAAACAATAATACTTTATGTTAAACTAGAGTTAAATTCCAAAATTTGACGGGAGAAACAATATTTGCTTCCATCTTCGAGCAAAGCACGCTTCCTGCAATGATACTTTGTAAGGAAATCTCTGCCCAAAATACCATCTGTTGGAATTGGAAAGGTATTGTCTACAATTTGAAGTTTATGGTTAATTCTGAAATTATTTGAAAACTGCACATTAGTATAAGAAGTACCTAGTGTCTGTATTGCATTATTATTTATTCCTGTTAACAAACACTTTTCATCTAATAAAACAATCTCAGTGGGTTTAAGTTTTGATAGTTTTATCACTGAAACTTCTGCTCCCGAATCAATGAGCATAGTACATGTAGAGCTGCATGAACTAAGCTGCAAATGTATGAAATTTGAAAAATTTGATTTTATTGAATACATATTTTTTACTGTCTGGGTTGAGCTTGAGTCAACGGGTTTTGATAATAAATCATTGGTTGCTGTACTTGGTTTTCTTGCTGTAATTGATTTACTAGCATATGCGGGGGTACAGTTATATGCTGCGCTATTGGCTGCATCTGTAGGCCCCCAACTTGGTGTTGGTGTTGAGGGCCCGATTGGTTTCCCATTTGAGTGTAAAACACTCTTGATCCGTTTCTATTATTTTGATTAGATTGATGTGAGTTGTAATTGTTTTGAGGACGAAAATTTCTGATTTGATCTATTATGGGCATTCCGATATGGTCTTTGTTGACCTTTGGTATTGAATTTCAGAATCTGTGCAGGGTTTGATCCGACACAGTTCTCATTTAAATTTTGAATGGCTTCAGTTATGCTACTGAAAGTTCCTGCTTTGAGGATAATTTTTGTCTCTAAATTTGTTGTTTTGTCTATTAAAGTTTCAACGCCTGCCTTGGTGGACATGGCTTGAGCTACGTTTTCAGGAATTTGTTTTTCCAAATAAATTCCTTTTAGTTTATTTGTGAGTGTCTCTACCACATTACAGAGGGCAATATTATCTCCTGTATTTTTGACTTGCTTAAGTTTTGCCAGAACGTGATCTGGCGACGTCTTCTCTTCGCAACGGTTTTTAATGTCTGCGATGAGCGCGTCGACTGTGCCTAAATTTGCTGGTAGGCCAATCCGAGCCCTACCCGTAATTCTTGTTTTCAAGAATTTTACCAACATTGGATGTTGATCTTCTGGTGTTAATTCTTTCAATAGATTTATAGCGTCCACAAACGCGTTCAAATTATCAGCTGATCCGTCATACGGATGTATGATGGCGGTTGCTGTTTTAATATCGAATACAGCGTTTGCTGCTGCTGGTGGAATTGGATTAGTCATTTTGAATTCTTTGAATTTTCTATCAATTAGTGATTTAATTTCATGAAATGAATTTCTGGATTTAATTTCATGAAACGAATTTCTGGCAGCTTTTGCAATAAAATTAACTTCCGAACAAGATAAATTGTCTTGATACAGCAGGAGTTTTGTTTCAATATCCTTAAAAAATTCAGTCGCATATATTAGTTTGGCTTTCAGTGTGTCAAGCCTAATTTTTTTATGTATCGATTTCTTCAAATTAGATTTTTAAATCTTGCTCGATATCATTGTATAATGACATTACATAAAAAAAAACTTACTATTGAAAATTACAGTCTAGTGATTTATCATGATAATTTAAAAAAAATATTTTGAAAACTGCTTACCACATTGAAATAAGTTGTCGTCTGTACCGTTCGTACGGTTAATGGATCCTCGAGTGGCCTGAAGTCAGCTCTTGTCAGATTCATCCGATGCTCCGCCGAGATTCCTTATTCTCGACTGGTTTCGTCCAATGTTCCGCCGAGGTTCCGTCCTCTACTGGTGTTATCTAGCCTAACCGTCCGTTTTGTGATATCTCGGCCTAACTACGGTTTACAACAACGGTCCGTTTTGTGATATCTCGACCTCATCTACGGTTAATTTCGCTTCCGGCGCAGTATTTATTGTCTTTCACTAATTCGAAAGTAGTTTCAAACGAGCTCCATAAATCTTCGACATTCAAGCCTTGTTTGGGCTTGTAATTTATTGTTGGGCTAAATGTTGAATTTGATGCATTCTACGATATTCTTCTCGTCCATATTTTCCAATAAATTCCAGTGATTGGATTTGAGCGTCTATTTGCGCTTTCATATTGTCCCAACTTTCACTCATTGTTCTTGCACTTATTATTAAATTTAATTACACGCTCTGGATTGCTGCCACCGATTTGGCTGCTTTGAGGGCTTGCGCCTTATTGTATTTTTTGTAAATTTGATAAAACGTTATCACTAACTGCACAGTGACTAGCACCAAAATAATAATTAAAAGTTTTTCTTGTTCATCGTGCCTATCTGCATGAACTTCCAACTCATTCAATATTTTCACTTGCGAATCACCAGCGTTCGAAACACTTTTTGAATTGGATTTGCCCATTTTCTTCTAATTAGTGTTCACTTTTGAAAAAACTTTTCAAAAAATCACTAAGTCTGATCCTCAAACCGGACTTAGACTGTCTACGCTCGCCATGTGAGGTTCTTTCAGACATGAATGTAAAATACCGAACTTGAGTTCTTGACTCCAACTTTGAAAATCTGATCTTTATTATCGGTTTCTTCTATTTATAAACTAGATACATAATTTGATTCTAATTCGATTTGTGAGAGAGCTGGACTAAACTTACATAGAGTTCTAATGGAAAGAGAGTGTGATGGAGGATTTGAATGGTGGTGAATATAGACTGTTTAAAATTGAGTGTAAACAGAGAGTGAGAGAACGACGCCAACCGGCGTCTTAGAATTATTTCTACCGATGCGCGTGTGGCTCGATATCTGGGTTACTGGTGTGGTAATAGGATACTTTTGCATACTCTTCGGTTCTGCAGCAGGTTGCTGTTGAACCACTTAGAGTTTATTGCTTTGTATGATGTACGTGGGAATAGTTCGTGGGTATGGTTAATATGTTGTAACGCTTTCAAGTTTTGCATACAGTTCTTGCTTTAGCACTTGATGACAAATCTAGGATGAGAAACATAGACTACATGTTTCGGGGGAAAAAAGGTTGAGTTATGACGTGTTAGGAAATTTACCATGTGTGTTGACATAAGGGTTTTTTTTCAGGAATGGTTATTCTTGTGGGAACTAAATGTGTGGGAAAGTTATCTTACATCAGTCAGTGAATCCAGCATCTGGAAGAACCGCTCCTTATTTAGGTAACCTCTATCACTGTCGACCTGCTGTTACCTTTTTATATACAGGGTACCTGTAGCCCGTCATGTGGTCGTTTTCGTCCTCCTTTTTGCAAAGCATGCATCTCGGTTACTTTGTGCAGTCTCTTGCAAAATGACCCTTCTCCCCGCATTTCCTGCACAGATCAGATCTGTCAGGACCTTTGTAGTTCTTCACCTGGTGACCAAAACCCATGCACTTAAAGCATCTCTCCAATTCCTTTGGAACTCGAGGGACGAATCTCAGTGAGTACACCGACCACCCAACTTTTATTCGACCTGACTCCAACAGCTTGTTGGCTGTAGCTGTCGGAAGACGTATCGCAGCCATTTGTTTGCCACCATACGCCTTCCTTAACCGGATTGTCATTGGTGCATCTCCAAGATCGCAGTGCCCTTTAAGTGCCCTCCTCAGCTTGTCTTCTGTTGTGATCTCGTCAACATGCTTGCTCTTGATCATAGTCTCTGTGAGAGAGCGCTAACTATCGCCTGCTTATCAAGAGACTTTTCGACGAGCGTCTTGAAGACTGTGCTCTTGATGGCAGGATCCTTCTTCAGCTCGAAGAGCATCTCACCTTTCTGGGTGCGCCTGGTTTTCACCACCTTTTCCTTCAACTTCGGATCAGTTGTCACTTTTCGGAGGAGTTCAGCGTACGTCGTTCCGACGAGGCCTAGGCATCTGCTTCTTCTTCTTTCCTGAAATTTTTCACTTGCTGCTGGTTTTTCTTCTTTTTGTCTTTCTGGTTGCTGACAGTGCGCCAATTACTACCATCGCCTTTCTCCTCGTCGTTTTTGAGTTTTTTTAGCTCCTCCTCATTTCCTGGTGTGTCCTTTTTTTTCTGTTCGTGGATTCTGGGGTTCCTTTGGCGTCTGCAGTACATCAACCTTTGCCTTTTGGCTGTCCTGAAGAACCTTTTCGGCAGTCTCTGCTTTCATCCTCAGTGCACTCTGTTCGCGTTCGGCTGCAATCACGGCCGATTTGACACGTCACCATCTCTTTGATTTCCTTGTGGACGTTGTGCCTGTCCTTCACATAATCATAGAGTTCATTGATCCGGTTTCTGACTACCTCCATGCGTCTTTCTTCCTAACACTGTCCCCTCAAGTTGTGCTACTGTTGCGTTGTGGGGTGAACAGCTGGGTGCTACTGCTGGTACTTGTAGTGGCCTGCAAATTCAGCACTGGTGACCTCTGTAGCTTTCCGCTTCTTGCGAACACTATCGCACCTCCGTCTTCGATGTCTGGAGTTTTGCCATCGTCGTTTATTTTTTGTTTGTTTTTTCGTTCTTTTTCATCTGTTTTGTTCTGTTTTGTTCCATACGTTGTAGATAGTAGCCTATCGTGGCCCATATTTCTGCATAACTCGAGAACTAATCAAGCAAAGGAAACCAAATTTAGTACGTGGAAGTTTTAGGAGGTAATAAATGTTTCAATGGTGATTCGAGAACCCCCCTTCTCTAGAAGGGGAGGCTCTCATGCAAAAAGAAAGAACTAATCTAGCTAATGGAGCCAAATTTATCATGTGGAAAGTTTTGGAAGTAATAAATGTTTCTAGCGTGACTCTAAACCCCTCCTCTTTCTGAAAGGGGGCTCCCATACATATGAAACACACATTTATGCATAACTCGAGAACTAATCAAGCATATGGAACCAAATTTGGTAGGTGGAAGTTTTTGAAAGACCGAAATCTTTCTATAGTGGTTTGAGACCCCTCTGCCTTCTTGAAGGTGGAGACTCTCATACAAATGAACCAAATTTTTTGCATAACTCGAGATCTAATCAATCAAATTAAACCATATTTGGCATATGGGGGTTTTGGAAGCAGGCCCAAGTACCACATTACGGTCATTATTAGTTGTAGAAACTTGATTATGACTGGGCAAGTCATATTTATGAATGGTTACAAGTGTGCTACTAGGGAGATTTCTATATTCTAATGAATTTCTGCCTGTCTGTCTCACTGACCCTTATAGCCTCGGAGACTACAAAACCGATCACCGTGAAAATTTGTATGTAGGGGTTTTTAGGACTGGGAAAGGCTCTTATGATGGTTTGAGAACTCTCCCCCTTCTGAAAATGGGGCTCTCAAACAAATGAAACACAAATTTCTGCATAACGCAAGATCTAATCAAGCAAATGGAACCAAATTTGGCATGTTTTAGTTTTTTAAGGCAAAACATGTTTCAATGATGGTTTGAGACGCCTTCCCATTCTTAAAGAGGGCAGCAGGATATTTTTGACGTCAAGAAATATTTCTAAGGTGACTCAAGACCCTTCCTCTTTTTGAAAGAAGAAGGGGCTCTCATACAAATGAAGCACAAATTTCTGCTTAACTCGACAACTAATCTAGCCAATGGAACCAATTTTGGCAAGTGCAGGTATTTGGTAGCAATTTTTTTTATTTTGGTTTGAGACGAGGGGGGGGTCTCATAAAAATGAAATACAAATTTCTCAATAATTCGAGAACTCATCAAGCAAATAGAACCAAATCTGGCAAGTTGAGGTTTTTGAAGGCAAGATATGTTTCTATGGTGGTTTGCCGCCTTCCTCAGAAGGGGATGGATGCGCTTCCATACAAATGAAACACAAATTTCAACCAAACATGAGAATTATCCAGGTAACTTAAATACAAAACGTGTATTTCTCGGTTAAGAAGCATATTCTGGTAGAAGTTTGACCCCCTGCTTAGTGAAAAAAAAATGTCATTCCGAAAAGCAACGAGAAACTTGACAGTTCTATTAAATTTTCATTTAATTACTTGCAAGCGTAGCAGCACTCGAACCGGGCTCAGCTAGTGTCCAATATAAGGAAAGTAATCAAGAATCACGCATGTTATCATAAGTAGTTATCAAGTAATTATGAGCAACCATGAGTAATCATAAGTAATCATCTATAATCACAATAACCTTTGTTATCACTGTGTAATCAAAAAATCACGCAAGCAATCATAAGTAATAATCATGTAATCATGAGCTTTTTGATTCCCTTCGGGCTCGAGGTAGACAACCCAATGTACCAGTACGAGATATTTTGGCCCTGCGTGACCTAGAGTTTATGAAACTCATTTATGTGTTTTTGACTAACATTAGCCTTAGATTGTAGTTAGTTTAACCTGTATGTTTACCTTAAGTTTACTTTTTTTATTGTGTCTGTGTATGTTACTTTAAGTTTTCTTATCTGTGTTTGTGTGTGTGTGTGTGTATTTTTTTCTTTTTCACAAATGTTCAAGTCAAAAGAAGCCAAAAGTTGTATAGTTTTAAGTTTTTTAGACAATTTTGTAATTGAAAAAATAGTGTTATATAAACCACACTTCAAATTTCAGCCCACCTTCCCATCCTTTCAGTTGTTATTCCTTTTAACCTCGAGACGGCCGCAAGTTATCGGTCCTATCCCCTCAACGTTAGGTTTAAGATAATTGATGTATAGCAATATGAAAACTTGGCTCTGTAAAGTTAAATCGATTGAGCCTGTATAAATAAATGAACTGAAAAAAAATGCTATCACAATCTTTATAATCTTTTTCACTCCGACTCTGTCTACCACAATGATGAAAACTCTTAGCTAGTACTGAATAAAACAATATTTGTCCGAAATTGAACATGGACAGGCTTAAGATTGTCGCTGAAACCATAATTTATGTGTCTCTTGTTCCGATAATAATTAAAACCCTAAAATCATCATTTATTTGCATAGAAATGGTGTGCTATATAAGCTATCTATTAGTGTTCAATATTAATCCTTATCTGAACTATGGTAATTGAATGTACTACTTTTGAGATTTCAATTCTTACTGAAATGTGATCAGAACGTCAGTCAGTATGAGTTACCAGTTGGATATTTAATTTGGCATTGAGAAAACAAAGCCTTAATTTGTGATGGTAAACACTGCCAAACTCAATGATCATTAATCAACGTGTCATGATTTTAATCGCAGCAAGCTATTTTGTCCGTGATAAAGTGACATGTTCTTTTAGAACATTCCAGCCATCCACGTCTAAGATAAGATGTGCATTCATATGTCAATTAGCAAATCAATATATTGATTACACCTCACGACGGTACATTTACACACAACATGCTGTAATACTTACCGAAGTAAATGGGTATAAGACGGTTTTCAGCAAGGTGATTTGAACAAACATTCGAAAACATGTGTTCATCTCATCTCGCAAAACCAACGAATCTCTTCGCCCGCAAAAACTGGCTGCGTCCATTTCGTGAGAGAACCTACCGATGCTCTTGCTCATTCGAAGCCAGCCAGTTAGCCGCTTCGGAATGCCCGCAGTTTTGTTTTGACTGCTCATCGGCGGACCAGACTCGCGGTTCGTAAGGTGGAAATCTCGCTCTCAATTATTTGCTTTTCTTCCCCACGGCGGGGTAGGATTTTCCAAGTCAGCAGCCGCTGGTTCAGTCAGTCACTGGACGGAAGCACAGCTGATTGGACGTGCCGACGGGAGCCTTTTTTTCCGCAGGCCTATCGATTGAAGAGCGCGCGCGGGAAAGCCATCTCGGACGTGGCGGGTTGGGAGAAGTGGAGAGGGGGGGTGTTCTGATAGTCCAAAACGCGTCGCTTCCGTTGTCGTCTGGAAGTAGTCGCTGTCGAACGGTGGAATCAATCGGACGGAAGTATACCCTGGAGCGCCATTCGATTGTACGGATTACAGTTCTAATGCAACAAAGAATCGAGAGCTGAACGCAATTTGATCGTATCAAACTTATGTCCATTCAGCGGTTGTGGTGATTCGAGAATTGAATTATTAATCTCCGAGGGAGAATGTTGCTTCCCCATTTTTCTATCAATTGATTCGGAAAGTGAATTATACGTTTACCCGGTGCCGTACGTGCATGTGGTGAGGAGTACAAACAATTACCGGAAGTGAAATGAATAAAGTGCTTTTGTGGTGGGGCTTACCGAGAAATGGAAGAAAATTTTGATGGGTTTCTGTAGAAAAAAAAAGAAGCAGCTCACGTGTCGAAAGTGCTGAAGTGTAAAGTTGACGACGAGTGAAATGCCAAATGGTAGGAAGTTTAAATTGAATTCAGTAAGTTTGTGTGCCAAAAAAGGGGGTCTGTGTGCTGAAGGAGATTGGGGCAAGTGTGAGCAACGTCCAGGATCTGATTTTCTGTCTCTGTCGTTCGGAATGCAGATGTGAAAATCAATTCGAATCCAGCCAACCACAAGCGCAATTTAATTGAGTAAGTCAACTTCTGTGAAATTTCCTGAACGATCATGCGTCTCCACCAAAAAATGATGGGAAAATTCACCCCAAGAAGCGAAAGTAAAACAGTGAGCCAGAATTTTCTTTCCAGATTTTCCCAGTATTTGGTGTGGTGCAAGGGTGGGGAGCGTTACAAATCGTATTACTTCTGCTTTGCTACCTCCGCCGCAGTCGGCATGAGGCAGGAGAAATACGGAGAAATGAAATGGAATGTGAAATGAGTTACTGAGAATGTACGGCGACGGAAAGACAGACGGAACCGGAAGCGTGTAAGCTTTTGTTGTTGTTGTTGTTGTTGCCGTAAATTTGGGTGCAATGGTGGTGGGGGAGAGTGAAGAATGATAGAAACGGCAAATGGGCGATAAATGTCTTAACTGACATAATTTAAATGTTCTGCTCGGAAGTGGATGGAAGATAACATTTGGCTAATGGGCCGTTACTGGATTGATAAAGTTCATATTTCTTGGGAATGGTGATATTGCACTGATGATCTTGTTCATTATGAAGTGTTATGCAAAATAGGTGTTCTTGTTGTGATGGTGGTTAGTGACCTAGTTCTTGGAAGTTTTGCAAAGCTGTTTTGTCATAGAGCTGCGGTTAAAATGAAAGACCACACTTTTGCTGGCTTCCCGAGCAAAAGGATTATACCAAATTGATAACAAGTTCTAATACCAGGTTATCGTATTTTGATCACTGAATATGTTATCATTAAGGCTGAATAAACAGAACAGAATGAATAACAAAAAAATACTCGATGAATATCATAATAATAACTTATTTTGTTATCACTGCGAACAACTTGATAACAAATCCTGAATTTTAAGCAAATTTATTGAAATAGTTTAAAATTCTGTTATCAATTTGAAATCAAATTCGCATGCTAATAACTGAAGTAAATATTTTGATTAAAAGCAAAATTTATTGTTCAAATATGCTGGAAATATTTCTAGTGAAACAATTCAACTTATAACGTTCACAAAAAATAGTATGTTCCAAATGATAACATATGATAACAAAATTTGCCAATGATGTTATGCGATAACAGAGGAAATCAAATCGATAACTGGGATAACAGAACTTGTTACTTATATGATATCAGCTTGTTATTTTCCTTTGCTAGGTTATACTCACGGGATTGTGTGCTAAGAATGAAATTGAAATTTTTGCAAGTTTTTCTCAATATTTCCGTTTCCATTCAGTTTCGCTACACAATATCTTCCAACGCAGTTGCCGTTCGAAAGCTCCCCTACGACGTTTACTATCATCCTTCCGAACAATAATTTTCCGGTCATGGAAACGATTGAGGATACTGCAAATGGTAATTCAAAGATTTCATTTTCAACAAAACCTTTACTACTGAAAGAGCAGAGCTTCATCTGCTCAATCTGCTGTAATTGAAGAAATTCTCACCAAAAGCGCTGAATGAAAACCTGCTTGTCCAGATTCAAAGTCAACCGAGCTATAGAAGACTGTGCAAGACGTCTTGGATAATGGATGGTTGAACTATCTGGCTAAGAGATATGAATTACTTTTTTTCCAAAACAAAAGTAACAGTTTGAAAATTATATCTCGAAGTTGCATTTGAATACCATTCTGTAGCAGCCACATCCATATTTTAAAAGATCGTATTTTGCTTTATTATTAAGAGGAAGGTTTTTTTTTAATCAGACCAAGGCTGGTGTGGCCTCTGCTGTACACAGAAGTTGTCTCCATTGTATTTGGTTTTGGTGTTTGGTCACAGCACTTCGTGTTTGACAGCACTTCGCCAGCCGCGCAATCTGCGGAGGGTCCGCATGTCGCCTTCTTCTTGATCGATCCACCTTGAGCTTTGCGCGCCTCTTCTTCTTGTACCCGTCGGTTCGTTTTTGAGAACCATTTTAGCAGGGCTGTCATCCGACATTCTCACGACATGCCCAGCCCATCGTAGTTGACCGATTTTAGCGATGTGTGCGATGGGAGGTTCTCCCAGCAACTGATTGAATTAGTGGTTCATTCGTCTCCTCCACGTTCCGTCTTTCATCTGCACTCCACCGTAGATCGTACGCAGCACCTTCCGTTCAAAGACACGATGGTCCTCGACTAGCTATGTCCATGTTTCGTGACCGTAGAGAACTACCGGTCTAACTATTGTCTTGTAGATGGTCAACTTTATAGTTTGGCGAACTTCGTTAGATTTTAGCTTCCTTTAGAGTAAGCACGACTGCCAGTCATAATGCGTATTTGTATTTCTCTGCTGGTGTCGTTATCGGCGGTCACCAATGAGCCCAGATACACGAATTCGTCTACTACCTCGATTTCATCACCGTCGATCTGAACTCGTGTCTTCTCGTGAGGAAGTGAGGAAGTGGAAGGTTATCTGATGTGAAATAAGCTTCAGTGTTGTTTTCTCGATGAGGTACAGCAATTTTTCTGGTGTAGCTGCTGTGTTTAACATTTTCATTGGGTTTGATTATGGTGAATAGATTACTATATATCTGCTTGTCATATCAGGGGGTTGAGAAGATTAATTTGAAATAAAGTAAAGTTTCTTGGTTAGCAACAATCTTTTGTTGAGTAAGGCAGACCGCTTCGTCCGATAGGTTTGTGTGTTTAAGTCGTGGAATTATTGTTCGTAATCCATACTTTCGTCAACCGTATTATATCCTGGTTTTTTATCCAAAATTTAGTTCATTTACAATAGGGATTTTAAAATAATTTTTATTTCTGACACTCATGGTGTAAAGTGATTTTTATTCACATATATTATAGACCTTTTAAGCATTTAAGCAGTGCTTCTTGGCTTCTCGTTCTTGGTAGGTGTACTCCTGGTTGTGGGATATAAGACATTTAATAGAATTAATGGAATTTAATGGAATTTGGGAACTAAAATTTTGGTACTAAATACATCGTTGCCAAGGCAAAGTTGACTCCCAGCAGAAATACAAGGAAGCAATTATAGAGAGAGAGAGAGAGAGCGAGAGAGAGAGAGAGAGTGAGAGAGAGAGAGTGAGAGAGAGAGAGTGTGAGAGAGAGAGTAAGAGCGAAACTACAGAAATTTAAGTTCTAAAATACACTGTTGCCAAAGCGAAATTGACTCCCAGCAGAAAATGTAAGTAAGTAGTTATAGGAACGAGAGAGTAAGAGCCAACCCAAAGAAAATATGCTCCTACTCTGCGAGTAAAAGATGCGAAAACGAATTGGTTTGGAATGTCCGATGTTTGTTGCGGAAGCACCTATTTTGCGAACGGTACGAGAGCCGATCAAAGCAAAATGGATTTCGGAAAGCACGACACTGGTGATGTTTTTAGCAATCTGTTTCTTGTCTTCAAGCGGTTCCCAATTACACTAGTTGAATGGTGGCAACCGATCGGGCAGTTTTGAATGCCTGCTTCTTGCAGAATCTCCATAGCAGCATCATGATTTTTAGCGCAAGCAGTGTTGACACTGCTACCATTATGACCAGGAGTTTCCACTCGTGCTGGTTATGGAATTCTGTATGAATTTCCTGCTTTACTATTACTGTGATCTGTGGGTCTCCGATTTGTTTGACATCCTGGCCTTTTGAGTCAGCATTTCCCATTTTGAGTTACTTGGTGCAGGGAGTTATTCTTGTTTGATCTGTTCACAATAGGGCTTTCCGATGTTGGATGTCATTGCATAAATCACATTCTGCGTTTGCCATGCGAATATACAGGCGTAATTTACTACACTGGCCAATACGCTTCATCGAACGATACGGATCACGACACAAAAGGAGACGATAAAAGTTTGTCTCAGCGGACACAACGATTATGCATGAGTCGGGGCCTACTAATTTCATTTGGTATACAAAAACTGATCCATTCACATTTTGTGTATGTTACTGATTCTGAGTATGATGGTTAACCGGATGTTATAGCCGGCGAATAAAACTCATGAAAATAAATGGTAGTGCAGATTATTGGAAATGTGCGCTGTAAAATAACTTTTTTTTGACAGCACAGCAGTAAATGATTTTTTTTAATCAGTTCGTTTATTTGTTATGCTCAGGCATGTGTAACACTTTGCGAAGCCTAAGTATGGACAGGGCGGCACTGGCCTGGAGATTACGCTTACTCCCTTGCACCGCCGAACTATTCGCCATTATGCGGGATAATGCCGATATAGGCATAGAGGCTCTCTTGCAGGCGTAATCTACGTGACTGATAAAGGACAGCTTATCGTCGATCATGACCTCAAAGACCTCTTCGAATCGATTTCCGATTATATACCACCGTGACCTCGGTCTTATAATGGACTAGCTCCAGTTTCCTGGAACTCATACTTCTCTCCAAAATGCCAAAGGAGTTCGAGGCCGTTAGCTCCACCTTTTCAATGGATTCACCACATATCTCTAGGGTGATGTCGTCTGCGAACCCGAACTCGGGTCGTGGTTTGGAAAGAGTCCCCTAACGCTCACCTGCTCCAGCTCTGGTGATTGCTTGGTTGTAGCCTCCGATCCTCTGGTTTTGGTCATTACTACCCGATAGGCGTCACCCACGGATTCGTATTAGCCTTCTGACACAGTCCCTCAAAGCAGGCTCTACGCTCGCTTCTATCAGCGCCTGACCGCGCTCTTTGCACCCTCCGTCTTGCGTGGAGGCATGTTCTTTGAAGGTCAGTGATCGACTCCGTCCACCAATACACCGGCAGTCTTTCATTCTTCGGTTTGACTTCCCTCGGCATTGTCGCATCGCATGCTCGCGTAAGTGTCATAACGAGCCGTTTTAGCGTATGTTTCGTTCCCTTTCAAGCGCCTCTTTAAATGTCTCTACATCAAAGTAGGACGTCCTCCATCTGCGGGCGAATGAAGTGGATGCTCTTCCTTCCGCACGCTGCCTTGTATTGTGGACGATACAATAACGAACCGCCAAGTGGTCGGTATGGGTGTAGCTATCATCCACATTTGAATTATTAAGCAGTCTGAAAGTTACATCGATTATCGATTCCACTTCGTTTCTATTGTAGGTACTATTAGTACCCACGTTGGCTAAGTACACATTGATCCTAGCCAAAGCCTCCAAAAGAATCTGGCCCTTGTGGTTGGTGAGGCGGTTCCCCCACTCGAGTGTCTAAGCGTTGAAGCCCCCCGCTATTACCAACGGGTTTAGGCCAGTTGGCTCCGTTGTCATCCGATCGAGTATATTGGCAAACTGTTCGATCGACCATCTTGGCGGTGCGTAGCAGCTGCAGAAGAACACTCCATTCACTTTTACAACCGCAAAGCCTTCGTTTGTGGTAGACGAAACCTCCTGAAGCGGGTACTTGCCCGTCGTCCATAATGCCGCCATATTGGAGATGTTCGCAACCCAGTTGCCGGTGCCGCCTGGGATGCGAAATGGATCAGAAATTCGTCGGATATTCGATGCTGACTCGCGAACTGTCTGACACAACAGTTGACACAATGGTTCAGGTTTAGTTGGATTAGCTACATTACGATTGGCTCGTTGGAATATCCTTAGCGGCCGCGCACATCCCCCGCCCCCCTTTCCCCCCATTATGACGTGCTTATCATCTGGTTTCCCGTCGCACATCAAGCATTTGTGGGGACCTTTGCTGTTCCGCTCCTTATGGCTTGTACTGTCACACTTTCTGCACATGTTGCTACTATCTGAGTCTTTGCACACCCAGGACTTGTGCCCGCTCTCTAGACATCTGAAGCATGCCTTCGGCGGCTGGTGTAGGCTATGTGACATATAGATCATCCAACCTTCACCTTTGTCACTGTTCCTTCAGTGCAGTGGAGATCTCGTCTACCTCGATTATCTCATCCAGGTTCTTACACTGGATTGTACCTCCATACCCTCACCTAAGGCCTGCTTTTTCAGGTCTCTGTACGCCGGGCCCTTTAGCGTTGTCGCCTTCTTTAGCTCCAGGAGCATCTCGCCGGTGCGCGCTTGTCCATTTTTTTCTTAGTTTTATTCCTCTATTTCCGGACCTTGGTCCAGTGACAAGCCCTGCAACGTTTGGGGTCATCGCTCGGCCTCGTCTTAGCACTAGCGTATGCTTCTGTGCTAACAATTGTTGTTGTCGTCGGGGCCCTCCCTCGCCCTCTCCGTGGCTGCTAGCCGTGCCAACATTTTGGCACTTTGCTCGGCTAGAAGCTTGACATCTAGATCTTTCCTATCCTTGCACTGTCATGCGTAGCCTGAGGAGGCTAAGTTTCAAGTCCTAAACAATGTTGTTGCGCGATGACGTAAAGTGGATGATCGCATCCAACTGCTCGGACACCTCCATTATTTTAGGAAGGGTTTCCTGCATCCTATCCATGGTCCGGATAAATCCTGGCTCATTAATGGCCACTTCTTCCGGCACCTGATTCCGATGTCGTGGCACTTCCGCAAGTGTAACGCCAGATCCCACCGTTTTACGCGGTGTGGCCTCACTAGCCCGGCTTTAGCAAACGGATTCGCTTTCTCCTAGGGTTTGGTCGTTCCTGAGGTATTGCCCTCTATTCTCTCTCCAGCCGCTATCGAAGCCCACGTGGTATAGTCGCTATAGTGATCCCATGGTTATGAATGTAAGCTTGAAGGGGAGTAGGGAGATCATGCGAGGGTTGACACGGCTCTTCATGGGGAACCGTGTTCAGAGCCTGATCAGATTAAACCAGGTATAGGGACATCTGAGCCTACTCCCGCCCACCTGGCGAGGTCAGGCGGTGGACAATGGAATGTACTGGTGGCCTGCCAAGGTTTTATTGGGACGGAGACAAACTGTGCCGCTGGAACCTCGCCATTTTCTGTCACCCGGCAGTACTAAGAAAGACGACACAGGAGCCTGCCCGAATGCAACAGTACCACTCGTTATCCTTTTCTCAGCAAGTTGCAATAATTGGAGTTTTACTGACATCCTCAGGCTTGATTTAGCCTTTAAGGGAAGCTTAACGTTTCCTAGATGCACCGCGGGGAGGCGAACTACAGTCTCACCTCGTCCACCAATCTCTCAGCCCAAGGCGTGGAACGCTGCCCCCGGACTCCCTCTTCAGCTTCTCCTGCACTTTACGGTAGAAAAGCTTTATTAGGTAGATGGTTAGATAATTAAAATCTTTGTATTTTTTCAAGTTATAATAAGGATTCAAAATGTCGCCATTCACCAACTAAGACTTACAGCAACTAAATCACTTCTCTCAACATCGTTAGATTAGGGACACTGCACCTCACTTGGAAATAATATAACATTAGCTTTCTTGGTAACGCTGTTCCAGAAAGTATAAGCGCACCTTACTCTAACGGTCACTTTCAATATAATGAAATATATGAACATGTTTTGGCTGCGTCCTTTTGTTTGCACATCTCTGAATGACATAGCATCAAACAAGTGCTCAGTGTTGTGTTACCTATCGAAATGCGCGGTCTTACTTCGGAACGACGAAAAAGTATCGTGCACAAATGGTGCACTGTGAACGGGCTCTCCTTGAGAAAATTGGCCAAGGAAGAGGGTGTAAGCGTCGGAGCGGTACGATCTGTGATTCAAAAATATAGAGAACAGTGTACGTTTGAAGATGTGCCAAAGAGTGGCCGGAAATCCGGTCCTGTTAGTCCGGATATCGATAAAAAGATCAGGGATGCCTACAAGCGAAAACCATTGACTTCCGTTCGGGATGTTGCGAAAAAACTAGAGACCTCGTCGAGTAACGTCATGCATGCCAAAGAAAAACTTAGGCTTAAAACATACCGGAAGCGGAAAAAACCCAAAAGGAACCCAAAACAGACCGTGTCCGTGAAACCACGGGCCCGCAAACTATACGATTCGTTATTGTGTAGAAATTCTGGGTGTATAATAATGGACGATGAAACGTATGTGAAACTAGATTACAAAACGCTTCCCGGACCACAATTCTATAATGTAAGCGATGACAAAGACATTCCTGAAACGGAGAAGGCAATTTTTACCGAAAAATTCGGTAAGAAGGTTATGGTTTGGCAGGCAATATGCGAGTGTGGTAAAACTTCTAGCCCGTACATCACAACGGAGACGATGAACACTCAGAAATACGTTAAGGAATGTCTCCAGAAGCGATTATTGCCGATGATCAGGCAGCACGAAGGTCAAAAAGTGTTTTGGCCTGATTTGGCGTCATGTCATTACGCAAAGGACACTTCAGAATGGTACAAAAGTCAAAATGTATGTTTCGTGCCGAAAGTCATGAATCCGCCGAACTGCCCGAATGCACAGCCAATCGAGACTTTTTGGGCTTTAACCAAAGCAAAGCTTCGAAAATTCATAAAACCAGCGGACGACATCCAAAAATTTATAAAAGATTGGCCAAAAGTGTTCAAAATGGTGGGAAGTACCAATGTGCAAAAACTAATGGGTCATGTTCGAGGAAAAGTTAAGAGTCTTGGCTATGATTAAATATTTTGATTAAACGAGAATAAAATATCATATAAAACACAAATACAAATATAATTCGCCAAATAAAATTATTAAAACTAAATAAACATAATTTTTTTGTTATTTTGAAAGTGTGCTTATACTTTCTGGAACAGTCTATACTTGAAAACTTTGTGATTAAATTTTATATTTTCATGCACCGTGCTAGCACAACTTTACATGAAATCCTTCTTATCCACCTAAAAAATGCTTGCAAACAATTTCATATATACTTAAAATTATTCAGATGTATCATGCATTCTGCACCCATTGACTATAACACTGATATCTAAATGCTGCATCTGGAGGGCGACTTCGAATATAAATTCTGAACATGATAAAATTCCTGATATATTGAGTTATATCAATTCACACGCTTGTGGTGTAATTTCCAAATCCAAAATCGAGTGCTCCAAAGCCCAGCGGTCAACCCTTGAAAATTGTTCATCCCACTCTACCCTAAACAAACTAGACCAATCACCCGCAATGAATCGCTCCCAATGCAAACGAAGCCGCATTTTATGCTCTGTTTACACTGCTAACTGGCGCTAGGTACCGGAAAATTTGTGGTTTTCCGGATGTTGTGGTCTTTGTTGTGGTTGTTCAGCTGCGTTATCCCTTTATTACCACCGGATCCCTCGAGGGGGTATAGAATTTACGCTTCCATCATCTAGAGCCGCGCCACCATGTCTCCATCATCATCATCATCGACATTGACCTTCCTGGGGCAGGAAGAAAAGAGTCTCCTCTCTTGACGCCTGTCAGCGTCCGTTTGGCATCAAATACGCGGGCGTGGGAAAACAAAGCCAATATAATTCCAAGAATGCGCCATCTCCGAACCCAGAGGGGATTATCCCTTTCCTGGCCTTCGAACGGCGACGTGATTGGAATTGAAAATGTGTGTGTTTGTCAATATTTTTGGGGTTTCCCTCCAGATTATCCACAGCTGATGCCACGGAAAGGGACGCAGAACAACTCTCCTTGTGTAACCTTGCCAATATATGAGTTATCAGAGCTAGGGATGTGGTGTTTTTTTTTATTCTGTTCGAGTAGTCAGTAAAGGATTGGTTCGGGTGCAAGGCAGACAGGAAAGGAGCTGTCTCGAAGATAACGCAATTGGGTTCATCAATATGGTCGAGCCGGCATGGAACAAGCGGTTTTGTTTTTGAACTCGATAAATCAGAGAAACGTACAAGTTGAAGCGGAAGATGTGCTCTGGGAAAACAGAAACAAGTTTGAACCACATGAAAGGGTAGATTGGTTTCTTTAGAGTTTCTTATTTGTCATGTGTGGGCCCACGGACATTGGTTGTTTGTGAAGATATCGAGAAACATACAAGCGCATGCATAAGAAGTATCATGTTTGACACAATTTGATTTCAACGAGTTTCGAAACTTTTTCAAGCTCCTAACCCAGAATCGCCATCATAACTGTCACAACTGCTCTTATTTTGTTTTTGTTGTTTAGCTGTTAAACAAATTTACCGCGCCATATAAAACGCCCCTCCACTTCAGCTGCTGCTACTTCGTTACCTCCATAAAGTGCACCCATTTGTCCAAAGTGAAACGTTTATTATTAATAATTTGCCAGTAACTGTCTGTGATGTACCGCTCCACAGCCTCCCCATATGAATCGAGCAGTATGTAGAAGCTGTACATGCATCCATCACAGCGTGGAATTAAATTTAGAAATTTTGCCACCATCCGTCCACTGCCTGACGGTAGACGGGTGGGGCACTAAGAGCACGTGTTCCTGTCACATCGAGTATCATATTCAATTCAACACCAAGATGACGACGATGGAAACTGGGCGCGTAAAATCGGTGCATTATTCATGCAATTTTTATAACTCCATTGGCTGTCATTTTTTTTCCCTCACATCATCGGTCGGCCCAAATGCCGCGCCTCACAGTAGGCTAGGCGTCCGCCGATCGTAAACCGTCGAGCGATGATGTGATGAGTGACACGCCGCGGCGGCGAAAGTCCTTGGCCCTTAGCACATTACTTTCACACAATTTCACTGCAATGCACCCTCCGGGGGGAGGGAGTTGTCTGTCAGTTACTGAGCGACTGAGTCAGTAGAGCACGGCACGTCGCATCGGGTCGTGCCGTGCCGGATGAGAGAAATTACCGCAAGATGGATGAGGCCGGCAAAGTGCGTGCAGGTGAAAGTGAGGAACGGGGAAAGTGGTTATTGAAAGCACGAAAAAATATTGCCTCCGACAAAGGCAATGTTAAAATATTTGCTCGGAGGGGAGGGCAAAATGCTGACCCGTGTCGCACGCGATTCTACGGAGGATGTGACAAGTAAATCGATTTCTGTTTTTTGTTCTTATCGTGATGGAATATTGTCGAAGCTATTACTGCTGTTATCTCATTTGTCATGATAAATTGCTGGCCAGGAAAATGACGGATAATTGCACATTGCATTTAATCGCGTTCATCGTGATGAAAAAAGAAATCATTAAATAAATACATTTTCTTCTGATGGCCGCAACGCTGATTTGATGGCATTGAGACGTAGATGAAAGAGCAATTATTCGATAAGGCTTTTAAAATAAATCATTTTTTTCAGAGCGAAACAAATTTTAGACCTACTAGATGAACAATTATCATAGCTAAGATGGTGAATGTCGTTTGCTTGCAGAAACCTTGGATGGATTCAAACGTTTTCTTGGGTATCTTACTCAGAAGAACCACATTTTTTTCACATACGACACCAAAGCTAAGCGTCTTTTCAAGGTTGTCTTGAAAGGTCTGCCCAGTGGTGAATCTGTGGAAGGTATCAAAAACGAGTTGATAAAATTACTTGGAACTAACCCAGTCCAAGTAATTAAAATGAAAAAGAAATCCCGGCCTGTCGATTCTCGCAAAGGGATTTCAAACGATATTTTCATAGTTCACTTCAAGTCATGTGAAGTAATAATCTTAAGGCTTAAGAAAAACCAAGCGTTTTGCTCCATGTCAGAGTGAAGTGGGAACATTTCAAGATGACTGGAGCAAATTTCCAAAGCCTCACCCAGTGCCATAAGTGCCAGGAATGGGGTCACGGAACAAAGCATTGCCATATGATTGGTAAATGCGTGAACTGTGGTGATTCCTCGCACATTAAGGACGACTGTCCTGTGAAGGAAGATCTTCAAAAATTTAAATGTTGAAATTGTCGTGAAAACCATAAATCAAATTTTGGGGAGTGCAAGACTCGCAACGCAATTTTGCAGTCGCGCACTAAACGCCAGGTAGGAAACTATACACGTTCTCGACCAGCTACTACCCATTTTGCAGCTGGTAACATCGACCAGAAAAGAACAATTTCCTATCAAACCGTCGATAGAAACAGCGGACAGGTTTTTTCATCCGCAACTGTTACTTCAAACGCTCGATACCTGCAGGTACCAACAGGGTTCAACTGCAAACCCTACATTCTTACCTAACCGTGTTGTTAACAATGTCCAACATGTAAATGCTGCCGTTGCAGCGGGTAGGAATCAAAATCAAAATTCCCACGGCACTTCTGATGAATTTGATTTAGGTAGCATATCCGCTCCTAAATTAGAACTTTAGCAGCAATCGTGATCCGATATGATAACCGATATACTAAAAATTAATGCCATATTCGATGCTATACAAACTGGTAATAAATTTGCCAATAATATTGTCATGACAAAGAAACTCAGTAATGGATTTTAAGTCATTAAATATTTTGAATTGGAATGCTCGATCCAACAGAGATAACGAAGGCGAGCAATTTAATTTTTTTAAGAGTTCATAACGTGCACATTGCTGTTATAACTGAGACTCAAACCTGCCCATTAGGTCGAAAGAGATCCAAATTATTTTGTCTACCTGATAAGTGATACGCTTTAATGAAGCTGGTGGTGGAGTTGCCATCATTGCCCATAGGCGAATCAAACATCACATTCTTTCTTTATTTGAAACCAAAGTTTTTGAAACTTTGGGGGTTTCGGTTGAAACAAAATTTGGCCAATTTACTTTTATAGCTGCCTATTTGCCTATCCAATGCACTGGCCAGCGACAGAACTGGCTCAACGGTGACCTTCAGAAACTTACCCGCCATTGGTCTAAATTCTTCGTTATTGGTGACTTCAATGCAACAAACCGCTCACGGAATAATTCTCAAAGCATTGCCAATGGGAATATACTATTTGATAGTTTTTCTGCAGGCTATTATCCTATTCAATACCAAAAAGGCCAACTTGCTTTTCTTCAGTCAGAAACTATTGATTGGTCCTAACTGATTCATGTCAACTTTGTAGTCAATTGATTACCCATGCTGACTTTGGTTCTGAACACCTTCCAGTTACGTTTGAAATATCTCAAGAAATCATTTCTAATTCCATCAATTCTGCTTTTAACTACCATAGAGCTGATTGAGATCAATATCGAACATTTATGGAGTACAACTTTGATCCTAATGTTTCTTTGCAAAAAAGATATGACTTTAATATTGCCCGTCTCAACGATTTTTAGATTCCGACGCAACTTTATTCGGGACAAAAATTTCTTGCGTGCGCACTAATACATTCAAATTTTACTTGTCATTAACAAATTTCTTGCGATGGACTGCACACGTGGTTGCTCCTTCGCCCGAAACAGTTTAGCCAAGTGGTCAGGGGGTGCATCAAATATCATCCTTTCTTGGACATGCGGCTCTGATACTGAAATCGCATTCGCCCACATCATCCATGCAATCCACGCAGCTTTTTGATGAGCTCCTCTATGGTGGTGTTTGAAGCCGCACCAGATTTGTCGTGTGAGCCGGGTCCCAGCAACGTGTCAGCCCGATTGAAAAACAGCTTTGTCATTCACTGAAGTCGAATAAACGTGCAGCAGCAAATGTATTTCCTTTGTTCTCCAGCTCTGCAGGATTGTCTCTGTCAGTTGATCCGGACGAAGCGTTCTGTGACTCACCTTATCGTTGAAAAGAGCAAACCTCACAAAATCGTCTTCCTCCGGTGATTCCTTTCCACTCCAGGATGGTTTTGCCACACCACTTTCGTCACATGTGAACACAACTTCCAGCTTCAGAAATTTTTCCGACAGCTTCCAGCAACTCCTAATAAACCCGGCAACGGAATCGCCGGAAACTCCCCATCTGCCTACCTCCTTTCCAGAGGTATGTCCCTTAAAGTTGCAAACGGCTACCAACAACCAGCATCCGTAAAGGCCAGCCGGCAACTTATCTTGGGAAAAAGGTGCTGCGCTTTCTCTTCAAAATCCGAAGTTTGTGAGTCCGATAGGTCTGGATCGTAATCAATGGCATGATCCAGGGTATCGCTGTATGTTTCTTCCTGTTGCTCCAAATATTCTTCATTCAGGAACATCATCTTTGGGAAGCAGGTCGGATTCGGCTGCTTCCTGGCTTTGCAGGCGTTGTTTCTTGGAGGCCATCATCCTAAAGAAAACGCAGCAGGTGAAACAAACAATGCCATAGCTACATTAAAAATCTGTACTTGCTCTTTGAATACAGCAAACACGATAACAAATAAAGAAATTTCGGGTAAATCGATGGATTTTCAATCGATTTTAGATGTTCCAAGCAAATTCAAATGTTTTTGTTTACACAAAGTGCCTTCGGTGCTGGCTGGCGATGAGAAAAAAAAATGAAACGTCAAACTGCTTTGTTGCGTATGTGTGTGTGTCACGGGAAAAATTTCATGCGAATAATTATCGCGTAGGGGTCTAAGGAGGTGGAATCTCCACAATAATGCTCTTGAATCTCCGGCTTTCTCAAGCCGCGCAAGAGCTGCTTCAGTGCTAAAACGCGAGATTAAATGCGATTCAGTTATAATTGATCACAATCTTCAGCTCCTAATTCGCCTGAAAAATAAACGTAGGCGTCAATATCAAAGAACACGTGATCCCGCTATGAAGTCATATGGCGAGATTGACAAAAACGCTTCTCTGCCCTGTGGAACAAACATTTTGAAAACAATGTGTCAAAATTAGATTCGAGTTCCAAACCTTTCTGGAAACTCTCTTAAATCGTGAAAAAACCCTAAAAAGCCTAAACCAGTAGTGCTTAATGAAGGTGATAAAATTTTGCTCACAAATCCGGAAAAAGCTCAAAATCTTGTTAAGCAGTTTGAGAGCTCCCATAATTTCAGTTTGGGTCTTACAAGTCCTATTGAAGATCAGGTTTCCAAAGAGAATTTGAATATTTTCTATCAAGAAAATATTTTTGATGATTCTTGGGGAACTGATTTGGATGAAGAGAAACCTATAACTAAAAAATGTCAAAATATCAAAGCACCAGGTGATGATGGAATTTTCTATATACTCATGAAAAAACTCCCTGAGAGTACTTTGTCGTTCTTGGCAAAACTATTTCGACAAAAAGTTTTCATAAGGGCCAATGTCGCAAACGTAAACAATGACTTTTTCCGCAAATTTCTCGAGAATGCTAACTTAATCATAGTGAATTATGACGATGATTGTATAGAACAGGAGTTCCCCTTTATAATAAAAGTGGTAGTTTACTTGAGCAAGTTAGCATTTTCAAGAAATTCGCAAAAGAAGCCATTGTTTACGTTTGCGACATTGGCCCTTATGAAAACTCCATGTCGATTTAACAGATGATTTCATCTGACATACTTTCCAGGTAAATGGAAAAATGCAAAAGTCGTACCTATTTTGAAGCCAGAATCCGAGATACCGATCGAACAGTTTGTTTTCTTCAATAAGTAAGCTTTTTGAAAAAATAATTTTGAATAGAATGATGCTTCACATCAATTCAAACTATATTTTTGCTGATGAACAGTTTGAATTTTGCCGTGGTCATTCAACTACGCATCAACTATTGAGAGTTACAAATTTAATTCGTTCAAACAAAGCTGAAGGCTGCTCCACTGGTGTTACTCTTCTAGACATAGAAATAGCATTCGTCAGTGTTTGGCATGAAGGTTTGATTGCGAAACTGAAAAATTACAAGTTTCCACTTAACATCGTGTAATTAGTTCAAAACTACTTAACCGCCTATAAACTGCCTATTACAGCTGGTGTTCCTCTATGTAGAATTCCTGGGCCAATACTATATAACATTTTTACTTCAGATCTTCCTGATTTACCTCAGGGCTGTCAAAAATCTTGCTTTGCTGATGAAACACATTTCCGCTAAAGGAAAAAGTCTTCGTGTTATTTCCAGGGGGCGACATTGGATTGGTACAGAGACAATAACGTTGTTTTTGTACCAAAACCACCAACCACCCTAATTCACCAGAGATTCGTTCGGTGGAATGATTTTGGGCCATAATGAAGGCCAAAGTTCGAAAATCGTCCAAGGTGCTTAAGAACGAGCTGGAGTTGAAGAAACAATGGATGAAAGTGACCATAAAGGTCGGCTACACCATTGCACAAAATGTAATGAGGGGTCTTAAGGAAAGGTGCGGGCTTTCAGCGATGAAAAGGAAATTGAATAAAATAATTATGCCGAAACATAATCCATTTGTATTAGTTCATTCCGAACTATTGGCGAACACTTTTGTCTGGTGCATTTTTTTTTTGAGTACAGGCCTTATGCTGCCACTTTTTCAGCCATCCTGCATTCTCATTTTCATAAGACGGTTCCGGTGAGGCTACACCAGAACGACCGATTAAAAAGTGCAACGGCGTGAGAACAGAATAGTCGCTTGGATCATCGCAAACAAAGGCAGCGAGTGAAGTATGGCCTCTGTTTGAAACAAAAATGTACTTTTTTCGTACGTAAGAACATTCGTCACTCGAAAGGCTTGATACTAATTCAAAGTGAATGGTTTACACTGCTATACACACAGAGACGACAACGTATGCCTAAAACAGCTTCGTACTCCTACCTCCAAGCTTCAGCAGAACGGGACCAGCATAGTCAATACCAACCTCGGAAAACGGTGGTGCCGGATTGACTCAAGGTCCCGAATGGTTCCCCATAAACTGGTCACCTGGTATAGGACGCTGTCTAGCCACGCAGATTTTCTTGATAATTGACATTGCACGCACGGGCCTGTAATGTTCGCGTACGATTGACAACAAACCGTTCTGTCCGACATGAAAATGCTGCAAATGCAGTCCTCGCACGATCGCTTCCGTAACATAGTGTTTCTCCGGTAACAGCACCTGGTGTATGCCATCGTAGGGAATGGCTGAATGCTTCAAACGGCCACCATAAAACCATCGTCTTCTAGAAATTATGCCAGGTTACACAAAGGATGTCGACGAATCGAATTGGATTGCAAAGCCTTCAGCAGATCCCCAAAACATTCACGCTGGACGACGAATAATATTGCTGTTTCTACATTCTTGATCTCGGCTACCGTGATTTCACCGAAGCTTTGTTTCTTGTGGACCTTGATATCGATGTACCGATGTACGTACACCCACGCTCCCTTCATTCTCAAGTAGCTGCTTAGCCTATTAAGCACTATAGCTGGGCCAGGTCTCACGACTACCAATACTACCAATACCAATAATAGGTTAAGCAAGCAGTAACCTCCGGAATCCCCGATCCTTTCAAAGGTTCTGGATCACAACGGAGAACCATTCTACCATAGTTCTTTTCGCAGCCAATCATGTGGTAACTCCCCTAGCAGCACATAACCGTCATAATCGGTTTCAGCAACTTGATTGTGACTTAAATGAGTCACATTGAAGATACTTCAACCGACTTACAACAAGTGTGCTGCTAGACTCACCTCTCGAAATTAATGTTCTGCATCGTCGATTTCGCCGAAACAATAATCGGACCCAAATATCCCAGCGGGTCAAAAAGTTTTCCGATTTCCGATAGCACCTTGCGCTTCGTCAATTTCACATCCAGAGAAACTGGAGCCGTCTGGAACACAAAGTAGTCCTCTTGCGGATTCCAGACGATGCTCAACGTTCTGATGCTGCTGCTCGTCTCGGTACCATCAAAGCTAACTTGCTTCTCCTGCAGCTCATCAGGAATCGCTTGTAACACCGCAGCTCTGTTCGAGCAGAACTTGTGTGCATCGAAACCACCACGACGCAAGAGCTCCGAAAGTTCCGTGTAGATTTGAATCACTAACTCAACCGACGATCCAATGGAAATTTTTCCTCTTCATTCGTAGCCAATTGAAACAATACCACGCTACAGGTGCGGTGAACTTGCAAGGCCGTATGGTACCGTTTGTAATGCGTATACTTTCAGGTTTCCATTGCTGTCCCACCAGAGAATGAGCTGGTACTTACAATCGTCCTTATAAAGCCATTTGAGTAACATCAGCGGTTAGCACCACTAGATGGAGAGATCAAAGTGTGCCTTGTTAGATGATGGCGGCAGCAAATGTGTTCTATCCCGTCAAAATTTTGAATTCACTTCCGATTTGTCGTGTTTTGAGTTGTTTTAATGGATGTATTTATGTGAAATTATTTCTGTGGCTCGTGTTCTCGTAGTGTTGAATGGTCAAATCGTTCCACCCTCGGGTAAATGAAACGTTCGAAGTGAGCTAAAGTTAACGATCGATGCCCATAGCAGGATGCAAGGCAGAAGATTTTTAATCGATGGAGAAATAGTGTGTGGGTGTTGTTCGTAGGAAGAATTTGGTGAGGCACTTCCATTTCAAGATGTTCTTTTTCCAGAGAGTATGTAATGGAACTTCAGTCTACAAAGCAAAGAAATTTACTAATTAATTAATTAAGTCCATACTGCTAGATGATGATGGGCATTTTCAGACTTCTCTTCTCTTCTCTTCTCAGAGAGCGAGTAATGGCGCTATAACCATAAGCCATATGTGGCTTCGACTAAAGCTAATGCTTGAGTCTCAACCGTTGGAAGAGAAATGGAGCATCATTTAACATTCTTATACTAGATGCTCCCAACGACCATTTATAAATAATTTTTTGTTCTGTACACCAAACAGGGCGTTCTGTTTATCTATTTTCTCCGATTATTGTTTTCCCTTTTCGTTTTATATCTACTGAAAGCTACGTGGGTTCCCCGTGGCTTCTTGAGGTACGTATCAAATCCTCCCCATCACCAACGGTTGCATGGACGTGGCCAGGTTAGCGATCGAGGGGTCTTTTCGTGGAGGTTATTGCGTGAAGAAAGGCATCTTTATCTGGTTCCGTTTCATGGTGACATTCAATGTCTTCAACGAATCATTTCTCATCGTAGCTCCATCCACGAGGTGTGCAAACGTCAATGTTAATGCTAATGCTTATGCTAATGTACGAACACAATTCAGAGAGCTACACTTATTTTGATACCAAAAAAAAAACATCTCTCTGGTGGTTGCATGATTATTTATTTTATTTTCATGGCCTAACATCATTATGACATTACCTGATACAAAATATCTCTCGAATGTTCTAAGTTTATGGCGGCTCCCATCCAATCCCGTGCGCACCTTGCACTCCCTAGATCTTGCTCCGCCTGGTCTAACCATTCTCGCAACTTTTCCTGCCGAGCGGATTCGTCTAAATCTGACCACCTCACTGGGTTCGTCAGCGAACTGTGTGAGTTCATGGTTCATGGTTCCTTCCGCGAGTTGTTGAAGTTGGCACAGTCAGCAAAAACTACAGAAAATTAGATATTTTTTAAAATGCATTCAAATCATAGGCAACCCAACAAACATCGGTGTTAATTGTTGTTCAAACAAATTTCATAGCTATTCAGCTATTCTAGAAGAAACAGCTGAATAGCTTCTCCAAATTTGTTTGAACAAGCTCTAATTCAACACCGATGTTTGTTGGGAACATCCTAATCTAACCCCAGAATCGGTATCGAGTGGCGTTATCATATGTTCAGGAGAATAAGCGATGATAATTGCACATCCGCTTTAAGCAGTCCATAGACTGCGCGGCTTCCTTAACTCTGTGGTCGTCTTATTGGTCAGTTCCTTTTCGGTTTTCGCCATGAAATTTTTGGAATAGGGCGCATTTGGGTTGGCGCTATTGAGATGGCTGGGATTAACAAACGTTCCATCTGCTCCAGTGACCACTTCACGTAATGTACCAAGGCCAGATCCAGCCAACACATGATCCTTGGGGTGGTGTTTCTTAATAAAGGCCGCAACCTCCGGTAAGCACTTCGTGCTGTACACCTCCACGTTGACCGCAAGTCCCGAAAAAAAAAACTACAAGGTACAGCCCCATTGGGTTGTTCGGAATTTTGACGTAGGACTACGAAACTCAATTTAAGCCATTCAGATTGTACAATGCTTTACGGCCTAAAATTTTCCACGCGTTATTATACAATCAATTGGTGTGTTCTGATTGAATTGGTGCTCAATAACATAGAAAAGATTGAATAAAGAGGTACTAGCTCGTCAATTAGGCCTTAAACTCATATGTTTTTTAGGAATTTCCCAGACAGAATAACTGATGTAAAACAAATTTGCTGAAGACTGTGTACACGTTTATGCAGTCTTTGATTTTATAAAGCCATTTTCCTTCTGTGGTAATAAATAGCCCTTTAGGCCTGAAGGGTTTAATATACTTTTTAAGACAAGGCTTAACATGTATGAATTTTTCAATAGTGTGTGGTCCGAAATCAACATTGTTTTCTATTGAAGTTGATGCGTAGAAATATTTTCGATCAATTGTTTTAAACATATTGAATTTTTTTTTAAAAATGACTGAGATATTAATGCTCAAGGCCCAACTACTCCTCGTTACGGTCGCTAAATCGATTTCGTTTGAACGCTAGACCAGCATAGAAAAAACAAGAGACGTTCTCTGGAGCAGTCCAAAGAAGAACGGTTTTGACATCCCCTGTTCATAGACTGTAGGCACACGAGGACCTTCTTCGGGAAATTCGTGTGGTAGATGTACTTCACGTTGTTGCTCACCTCCTTTCTGGGGAACGTGGAATAGCCGGTCTTCTGCCTGTCATTGTCGCCGAGCGTCAGGTACGTTTTGGCGTCTATGATTGCAACCAAGTTGCACTTCGCAGGGAAGACATTCTTGACGAGCACCTTCTGCCACTTTTGGGTGGCCGCTTGCGTTTCCAACACGGTTGGCCGTGACTTCCGCTTCCTGCACGCAAAACTGTTGGATGGAACGAACCTATCGGACGATCCAAGGAGTAAGCTTGTCATATTTATATGTGGTTTGAAAAACTTTGAAAACGTGAGGGACTACAGTAAGTCGGCCACACCCGTGATGGCACTGCAAACTGAGAGCTGTTGCCAACATACGTGATCTTAAGGCACATCATCTATGGAACTCTTGGATGCTTAATGGGCCTACAGGAACGCGTTACAACCGAAGTGCTTCTGGCTGGTTCGACGAAGAGATTTTTGAAGATTGGCTCAAAACGCTTTTCCTTCCAGCAACGAGGCATTTTAAAGCATCGATTGTGCTGATCGGCAACAATCTTTCCTCACATTTGAGTCCGAAGGATTTTGAAATTTGCTTTCAAAAAGCATAAGATTCAACTGCTTGCCGAATGAAACCTATCTGACACATCCGTTGGACATTATTCTGGGACGCGGGTCTCCCGTGAAGGTTCTAAGAATGCAAAAATTCCTTAAAGCGGATTCGGAAGCCCTATCAACGGACTGGCGAAGGCCCGACAGCAGCACCAACTACTGGACTTTCCATCTGTCCGGAAAGAAATCTTCATCCAGACATTTCTGGAGCACCGTTCTGAACATGTCTGGAAACACCATGATCGCGGTTTTCAATGCAACGTTGGGTATTCCATCCGGACCGGGTGCTCTTCCCAACTTCAGACCCATTGCAATTTCCCGCAGCTCTTCATTTGAGATCTGAATCGCTCTGGCGCGTGCTTCTTCTGCTTCGTTGTACGGTGAAGGTGGCCAATCCGTTGCGTTGTGCTGCGGGAAAAGGCCGTCCACGATCACCTTCAGTTTAATCAGGCACATTTCACTCGGTGTCGCTAGACCTTTGATTTTCGCCATCACTATACCATAAACGTTGCTCCAGTGATTGGCATTAGCTTCTCGGTACAGCTGTTTGAAGCAGATCGATTTATTAATCTTGATCTCCTGTTTGAAAGCTGCTCTAGCTGCACGGAACACAATCGTCCCTTCTTCTCTCTCCCTCGGTAGCGTCTCCTGGCTCGGAGGCACGCAACACGGAGGGTACTTAGTGTCTCGTTCCACCAATAAAGGGGACGTCGCCAGTTTATGGGATCCAATTTCTTCGGCATCGACGCATCGCACGCCTTCGCTAAAGTTTCTATTAGCTAACCAGCTTTCAGATACGTAGTTCCAATTTCCAGCGCTTCAACGAAGATGTCCTTGTCGAATTCCTTTGTTTTCTACTTCCTCTTGCAAGATCTCGACCTCCTCAACACCGTGGGGGTTTATCAACCGATACAATAGCGGATCGCCTGATGATTGCTATGGGTGTACTCTTCGCTGACCCTCCAGTTCAGTGTTTTCCAACAGCGACGGACTACAGAACGTGACGTCGATGATGGATTCGCAGCCATCTTTACGGAATGTACTGACAGAGGCCTTCAGTAGACCGTAACCCTTTGTGTTGGTCAGTCTGCTGCCCCATTCCACAGCCCAGGCGTTGAAGTCTCCTCCGATGATAACCGGCTGTCGTCCGACCAAAGTGTCGGTGAGCGCATCCAGCATCCGACTGTACTGTTCCTCTGTCCACCTCGGAGGTGCGTAACAGCTACATACGAAGATACCGTTAATTTTGGCGATCACGAAACCTTCGAATGAGCTCTCGACTACTTCTTGGATGGGGAATCTGCCCATGACCTGTATTGCCAACCAGTTGCCGTTGCCGTATGGCACACGATACGGCTCCACAATCATTGCGACGTCGCACTGCGTTTCCGTTTTCGACTGCCACAACAGTTGCTGTGTAGTGTCGCAATGATTGAGGTTGACTTACGTGAACTTCATCATTGTTGGGCTGCCTTTGCTTTTTGATACACCGGGCATTTAAAGCCACCCGTCATGTGGTCAGTTCCATCTTCCGGTTTGCAGAGCATGCACCTCGGTTGCTTTGTACAGTCCCTAGCAACGTTGGCACTTCCCCCGCAGTTCCTACATAGCTTCGACTCTTCAGGGCCTTCGCAGTTCCTTGCCTGGTGACAGGAATCCATGAATTTGAAGCACCTCTCCATCTGCATGGTAACCTGGGGAGCAACTTTCAGCAAGCATACTGACCATTCAACTTTAATTTTACCGGTCTCTACCAACCTCCCGTACTCGGATTGTCGCCAGCCCTACAAGGCTGCATCTGTTCTCAGTGCTTCGTTCTCGTGATCTCTTCCAGGTTCCTTTGTACTCGGTCACTGCTTCTTGTGACAGAGCTCTCACGTTCGCCATGTTGCCCAAGGTCTTAGCAACGAGCTCACGGTAGGCAGATCTCTTAACCGAAGGGTCTTTCTTCAATTCGAAGAGCATCTCTCCTTTTTGAGTGCGTCTTGTCCTCACCACGTTCTCTCCCAACTCCTTCAGCTCCGGATCATCCCTCACTTTTTTGAGGAGTGCAGCGTACGTTGTTTTATCGCTAGCTTCGACGATCAGTGCATCACCTTTGAATCTCTCCCGAGGTGGCTGACGTTTTTCTTTCTTCTTCTGTTCCTGCTTCTTTTCGTCTTTTTCCTTTCGCTTTTTCTTCTTAGCCTGCTGGCTTTCCACGGTGCGCCATCCAAGGTCTTTCCATCCTCCTTCAGATCGCTGGCGGACTGCTGCTCGTTCTTCTGTTTCTTAGGTCTTCCTGAACTCCCGGCGTGTCCCTCAGTCTTTTTTCTGAGCGATTCCGGTGACTCCTCAGTGTCTCCCGTGATCGGCCATAGCGTGCCTCTCGGCTTCCATCAGAGCCTTTTCAGCGGATTCAGCTGTCATCAAAAGCGCCTTCTGCACCCGCTCGGCAGCTAATCAGCAGACTTAATGCTTGGTCTTGGTGTGCACATTGTACTTGTCATTTACGAAATCATGGAGCTCGTTAAACATCTTTCGCACCTCCGCCTAGTTCGACTTCCCTAGGTTGCGAGTCGTTCTGGGTAGTGTCTCG